>WHPX01001407.1:0-226441 GCA_011057435.1 Actinia equina
GCCGCGAGAAAGGAAAGACGGGGGGGGGGCAGATGCTTAGCGGAGGAAAGGTTGGGCGGGCACTGCGGGTAAGCGGCAGGCGAGGGGGAAGGAACGGGGGCGGGCAAGGGGGCTGGGAAGTGGGGTGGGGGAAAAGGGTAAGGGGGACCGATAGGGGGGTCACGGCAAACAAGAAACCGAGAATGGGTTGGATTTGGACTGGGGGCCACGAGCGAGGCAAGAAGCCCGGGGAGCCTCCCTGTTTTACGAAACAAAAACTTGGAAATGCGATATATACCAGACATTTTCGCTATTTTCGTAAACATGCGAAGTCTAAGGCTCAAATATCAAACTCCTTCTAACGTTTTTCGCTTACGTCAATCAAACTTGTCATCAAAGTCCGTCGAAAGAACTACCACCGACAACGAGGAACATGGCGTTTAATCATTTTCCTTCTCCATTCTTTATGCCATTTTTTTCCCTTCTCCGATCCCTTTTCCTCTTTCCTGGCTCTACCTTCTTCCTCTCCTACTTTCCCCCCGTAGTTTTTTCCGTTTTAGTCATCCTTCCCTCCTCACTGATCCGTTCCTCTCTTCCAGCTCCTGATACCAGTAATTTATGGCATTAATAATAATTCACCAAGAATTCACCAAAGTATAAACTAAATGTCTTTTATTACATTTAATTTGCAGACTTCTTATACATTTAGACTACTGTTATCCATAAATCAACACTGGCAGGCAACGCTAACTGTTCTCATGTAGCAGAAAACTTATAAAGAAACCCTCATGAGTTTCTGCTTGAAGTAAATAAGTTAGCAGACTACTGTTAAGCCACATGTATGTGTTGGTTGACAGCCGTACGTCGTGTTTCGACCTGTTGATGGATTGGTCAGACAGCAAACTGGTGGCTTTTTCGAGTTAAAAGGCACATTAAAGATGCAACCTGAAGAGAAAAATAATCAAATCAAATACGGGTCTTCGATATTTTTTTGACAGTAAATTCCCTTTTTCTAAGCCGCTCTTTTGCAAACACAACGCGACGAAAGAGGACGACAAGGCTGAAAAATTATGCCTTTCAAATTCCGTTCAGGATCAAGACTCCATTTTGCCTGTTTTCACTTCCTGTTTGAGAGCGTCGCGACGCCAATTGCCGTTTTAAAAGCCACGATCAATGGTTCAAAACGTTAACGGTATGGTTCAAATTGCAAATCAGAAAATCAACATTGATCGTGCTTAGACGGAGAAGAAAATGGAAAAAATATAGAGGAGCATAAAAGCACTATTTTTGTATTGCAAAAGTGTCCACGGAATTTGTTTCCAGGATTAAATTGTAGATCATCTGTGGACCTTTATCACATGGCGGCTATGTTTATCTTGATGAGAATAAAAATCATTGTTTCACCCGCATAAATTTATTGTCAAACTCTTGTATGCGAGTCTACGCGTGGTAGAATCTATTGTTCCAACCAACATGGCTGCCGCGTGAAAAAGGCCCATGGCCGGCTAATCATCAACAACAATAAACGAAAAATCCTCTCACGTACCGTCGTACACTTCTTTCAAACACATGTTGTGCTCTTTAACATACACATAGCCCGGTCCATACTCTGTTTCACATCCCTTCTTGCTTGTCTCGCAACAAAGATCTTCTGGGGTACTTAATTGTGTCCATGGTTTTGAAGCAAAATCTGGTTTTTCTCCAAGTTGGCTGTAGCAGCCTATGCTCTGGTATGACGAGTTATAACCATTATTAACTCTGTTGCACATTTGCTTTTTATCTTGAAATAAAGCTGTAAAATGGAAGATTAAGCATATTTGAAGTTAGGGGAAGTTATTCATTTATTGGTATGAGATAATATATTAATCATCAAAATCGATCGTGGTAGTACTTACAGGCACATTTCCTTAAGCACGTAGATGAGCATAACAACTCTCCGTTTGTATCGTTTGGATAAGAAAACTGGACTTCATCGGACATATCCTTGTAGTCGTATAGGACTTCGGAGTCGTGGTTACTTACCCGACACCAGCAAAAAATACCAGGGGATGCACAGATTACATCTCTGTGGAAAGAAAGGATGATAAGAATACGAACGAGATTCTTTCCTTCCTTCCTTCCTTCCTTCCTTCCTTCCTTCCTTCCTTCCTTCCCTCTTTCCTTCCTTCCTTCATTTTCTTCATTTTTTTCTTTTATCGGACTCTTACGTAGTTCATTCCTCACCCTCACAAACTAAGCCACAGCAATCCACGAAAGGCCACATTACGTATACTAGTGACAAGTTAATTCATGGGAAAGAACCCAGAGACATAGAAAAATACAAATTGGAATTTAGCATTTAGGTTTTGCAGAGGGAGAAAAAAACCGAAGCCAAAAGGGAGAACCAACTCAAAAAAAACTCTACTCAAAATACTCTACTGCAAATGTTACTCCGGCAAATGTTACTCCGGCAAATGTTACTCCGGCAAATGTGATGCCGAGTCCACCGAATTTGTAGGAAACTTACGGTATTTCTTCGTCTATCGCTTCAATACTAGTCTCACACTCCGAAACCTGAGTCATGTGCAATGCAAGAAACAACACGGCTGAAACAGCATACAGTCTCTTTGCCTCGATAGACATCTGTGAAAATCAATACAAATAAATATATTGATAAAAATATGTAATGAAAAGTGAAAATGAGGGTTTGAATTTATACGTTTATATAGTCGTATATATCAAACTCAGTTGAATTTAGCTGCTCAATTTGAAAGGAAATAACTGTATTGGTTTTACTAGCCATTTCCGTACCCGTTGTTTGAAAATCTGCTTTTAGTTTTTTTTAATGAATTTATTCTTAGTTGTTACGATACCGAATCAAAATATGGCGACCAATTTGAATAACTATTGTTCTGCACTGACTAGCGACTGACTAGCCCCGTGTGCACTAGGAATTATAAAGGCGTTTTCACATTTAGGATGGGCTAGTCGGTCGCTATTCAGTGCAGAACAAAAGTTATTCAAATTGGTCGCCATATTTTGATTCGGTGTATATAGAAAACTACTTCCATTTCGACAACATTTGGCCATGGGGATCTTTTAGTATCATTCATCAATTATATCCATCGATGTTTAGCGCTTAATAATATCATTTACAAATGCTGCAATATCGGTGTATATAACCAAGTACAAGTGAACAAAAAATTACTTTGTTTACAGTACACCAACATGGCAGCCATTTTGAGAAAGCGAAAACTTAATACAAATTACTTCAAAGATTGAATGAAAATGTGGTAACTGTTACGATAATTAATAGGAAATAATTTACCTCTGATAGGTAAGAGTTGGTGTGTTTAGTTTTCTTGCTCTGCCTCGTGTTAAATCAAAATAAAACAAGTAAAAATGAAATAATTTTTGCGTGAATCCAGTAACTCATTAAATTTTACACTGTTACCGACTACATCGAAATTCCAGCCAATTAGAATATAGTGTCACACGCATGCGCAAAAAGTACTTCACTGCGGCAAATTATGTGTCGAATTTCTTCATCAATACCGCTTACCGCTGATTAATTCATTCTACACATGCAAAACAGCAGTCTTCTCATTGGCTAAATCGTTTTCGAAATTTGTTATAACAACAATTACGTACAGGTCCGTATAGATTTTAGATCTTTTAAGTATTTTAACTGTTCTGTTCAACAACCAAAATGGCGGCCATGTCTTTCGTACTTTTTTTTTCTTTTTCTCTTTTTTTTTTTTTTTTTTTTTTGAATTGACCGATACATAACAGGAATTAGATTAAAAACATATAACAAAAACTAGTCAGCTAGTAGACCTCATGGCAAGTTGGTAAAAGTCAATATTTTTTGGTACTCGAACTACTAGACGAGGCGCTTGGTCGAGTACTTTGACGGTCACCTGTTAGTTTCTATCACGGGAAGTCAAAGAAATACTCAGGGAAGCAAAAAAATCACTATTATTTTGAAGATTTTTTTGTTGGTGGTTGTCTAGTTGTTCAATTACTCTGAACGTATCACTGATAAGTACAAGAGGCCGATACACACCTGTAAGTAAAATGTGAAATTAGAGGTTTTGTTGGCCAACTTTTGAAAGTTTCTAACTAGTACTTTGGTCATTACACACGAACCTAACCCACCCTACATGCAATTTCCAAGTTTACTATCTATCATTCATTCTTCAGTGATCATTGTATACTTGACTATCTATCATACTATAATACTTGTTATCGTCGCCAACAATCTCAGACATGTGCCCCAGTTAGCTATTAGAACGTATGTACTGGCTTACCACGTACGTACAACCACGTATAATATAACCTGCTTGTACCGACTGTCATTCATGGTTCAGACTCGGACAATAGCAAACTAATCACCGTTGCAGCAGTTTTCCCAATGCAATCACATGTAAAAACCATTTCAGTCCCACGATCAACTGCTCAGTATCTTAAAGAGTTCTACAAGGATTAAGAGGTACAGTAATCCATTTAAACAATTTAAATCAATTTTCAACAATAAAGTTTTAGATTAACTAAGGCGAGGGTATTCGGAACCATGAATCACGTCATAAAAAACTTATGCAAAAAACCGTTTCAATCATGAATTAAAAATTTATGAAGTCGATAGTATGGTTTTGTCCAATAGCAGAGCGCCTCCTAAATAGATGATCGTGTGGTTTGTCATCCCTTCGCAGGATTGATTACAAAATAACTCGGAACGAGAACGGTTAGTCAGGGAGGAATCTATTTGAGCTGAGAAGTAATCTGAAGAATCAACCACATTGTTTCTTTCATGAAAGGTAAAGTTTAAGAATTCAATTCTATATATATTTACTTAGTATTTCTGAAGTTCGTTCGAAATGTTTCAATTTGTAATAGCAAAAACAAAAAAGCAATCAAAAGCTAAAATCAAAATACCACTGCACGTGTTATGATATGAAATATTTTTGGGAGAGTTTTTTATCAGTCTTATCTAACAACAGTTCCAGATCTTCCATCCGCACGCCACAGAGTTTGATCTCAGGGATAGCCTCAATTTTGTGTGTGCTTTACGACGTCAAGATATTTTGAACTAAATATCTAGGGTACATTTTTCAGATGTTCAATTCCAATTTTTTCTTGGTGGCAAGTGTAGTAGTTTACTTTGTTTCGTGGTCCATTGTTTTGGGAAGTACGACAGACGAAGGGGTGCTAGACCTGGAGGATCTCGATCTGTCAGAACAGCAGGACGTTTATTTCACTAATGAAGATATAGATGAAAACGAAGACGTCGATGATGAAGAAGAGTGGTCTCAGAGCTCAGGAACGTAAGTAAATTTTAGAAACTAAATTTTTTCTTGCCTCTTACGTTACGGAATTGTACTGTTGCTTTTCATCGTCGTTGTGATAATGATGGTTTTGGTGGTGGTGGTGGTGGTGATTACGTTGATGTTCACAATCGAGTCATCTTAATTCTCTTTCAGATCTGGTGAACTTTCTGATATAACTTCTTGGAGAAAGAGATGCCGATGCTGGGTGGGGAAAAAGTACGATAAAACCAAAATATTGTATTATTTTGGTAATATTGGTATACAGCACAATATGAACTTAGACTCCATTAAACGCTGTCAAAAGAAATGCCAAAACCAATGTAAAAGTAAGTTTGGAACTATTTTTACCCCTCACTTTCTCCTCCCACGTCAGCTCATCCGCACCGTACCAGAAAGTATTTTTTATTTCCTTCTCTATAATAAAACTGCATTGGTAATCTTTCTCCCTCCTGCAACCCGCCCTCACAAGATACGGTATCCGACTCCTACTCCATGCGGTAGCCTTATAAACAGAGCGGCAAAGGAGTATTTTACAAGCATGTCGTCACGATTGTGCATCATGTGATTGAAATGCGAATAAGTTTGTAGCCCAGAGCACTTGCAAATAGGCTGCGCATGTTGTCTTGCTGTTTTCTCTAGAAGAACCATGGAGGGATATGAGTGGTGTAAGTTTACCATAACTTGGAAATTTCACTTTGCAGTGAAAATACTCGCTGCGCTTGTGGTTCCACTTGAGGTTGGATCATTTTTGACGTCATTTCATGTTAATTCGATTACAGTACAGACCCATAAAAAACTGACTTCGATTTTTTATTTTACATTAACTTACAAATTTCTCGTGCGCTGATTGATTATTTTTTATCATCAATAAGAGGACAGACAGATAAAGCTGACGTCAACGAGCGCGCGCTCTTTCCGTTGGTTGTTTTGAACACTAAAAATGAAAAGTTTTTATCGTTTTAAAATTAACAAATTGACATAAGCTTTATAATTTTTATGTGTCTGTCTTCTTATTGACGATAAATTTCGTCATCACATTGTCCAAGTAGTATGCGTATCCACTGCTTTGACAATGTGATGACGCAATTTATCGTCAATATAAGACGACAAAATTAAAACATTATGTCAATTTCTTAATTTCAAGGATGGCGTCATAATTGCGCATTTGATGGGATTGAAATGCGGATAAAACAAGCCCAGCGCACATGATAATATGCTGCAACAATGATTTATTGTCGTGTTGTTTCAAATTTGAATATGGTTTTATGACTGATATTAATCTTCTTTTAGTATACTTCCATACAACCGAAGCCTTTGTTTAACTTTATCGATCCCACAAACGCGAAAAAAACCTTTAAACGCTTTTTCCCTCCCACAGGATTCGTTCGTTCTTCTTCAAAGATAAAATATGTACAGGATGCGTTGTGCATTTTTTTGGAAAAAGAGTTCAATTCAACCGGCAAAGAACCTCCTCAACTGGGCTGTTTTAGCCAGCTGGCATTAAACGAATCAAACCAAGACATTTGGAAACCTTTGTATGAGCTGCCGAGCATTAGGTGTAGAGTAAGGCCAAGACACTGTGGTTCTATGTTTGGTGATGATTATAAGTATCACGAAGCACTGGGATTATGTGTGAGGACACTGATTAAAAACGGTAATAATAAAGCGTGTGTCCTTGTCCTTGTCCTTGTCCTTGTCCTGTCCTTGTCCTTGTCCTTGTCCTTGTCCTTGTCCTTGTCCTTGTCCTTGTCCTTGTCCTTGTCCTTGTCCTTGTCCTTGTCCTTGTCCTTGTCCTTGTCCTTGTCCTTTCCTTGTCCTTGTCCTTGTCCTTGTCCTTGTCCTTGTCCTTGTCCTTGTCCTTGTCCTTGTCCTTGTCCTAGTCTTCAGCCTCATCCTCGTCCTTGTTCTTATCCTCGCCTTTTCCTCCTGCTCCTGTATTTTTCTCGCATATTTCAGACGTTTAGTAACGAAATGAATCATTTGCATCATTTCCTCAACAGATCCAAGTTGCATCTCTGGAATAAAACCTGGTGACAACAGCCCTCCAGTCTGTTGTCACGACGGGAACATCTACTCTTGTCAAAAACCCATGCTTAAAGGAGAACACTACTAAAAATATGAAACGTAATTGATGAAATAAACCGGTAGATTAAACGTTAGTACTTGTAGTCGTGATATTTCAACTTATTTTTAGTCCGTACACTCAGATGCATTCGAAAGCTCATACGACGCCTCGGTTTCTGATTAGGTGGTCTCGGAGGTATGGCACTGCAATGCAAATGGAGTCATTAAATTGGTAAAATGCACAGGGGAAAACGTGTCCCTTCCAAACCACTTGACTATAGTCGCCATCAGAATGGTGTAGCAAACCTTCCCCCGGATGAAGACGGGTTTGAACTCGTAATATATGTATCGCGCCAATCAAAATTATATGACCACTTTTATACATAAACCTTGAAATTATAAATTTAAAAACTTTTATAATGTAACAAAAGATATCCAGCAATTGTCTCATTTGGGTCAGTTTCTATACATTTCATTGTATTGACCCAACTGCCTTGACTTGAAACAATAGAGAGTTTTAGATTTACGTTCACGGCAAACGTGAAACGTCAGTTGACCAGTAAAAAATTCTTTTAAATTACTGAAAAAGAATCGCAAAAACGTCCAAGTAGTAGAAAAACAAAAAAGTATTTGCGCTTGGTGAGAAGGTTTGTAAAAGGTAAAGTAAAATAAAGGAAAACTATGAAAACGTGGTCACATTTGCCGTTTGCGGGGAGAAAAAAAGTCAATCTAAAACTCTCTAATTACTCGAAGGCAATAGAGATTGTGACTCTTATATCTGCTATTTTTTTGATCCATCAAACATAATCTCATTGTGATCACTTTGAAAGGTAAAACACTACTCACAAACCAAGAGAATATGAACTAAGAGAAGGAATCCTGCCTATATAGCCTTGTAACCATCATGTGCACAGTTTGATGCTATTTTTAGCTTGGAGATATTTTGAGCGAACAACCTGATTGGTTGATTTCTTGAGGGTAGACGGCTTCCACTCTTGCAGTAAACAAAGTCTGTGTTTTTGTCGTGGACGTAACGAAATATGGTGCTTTTCGTGTTCAAAAACGAGGCATTAAAAGGAAGCATAATTATCGCGCGGGTATGGTAACGAGTTAAAAATAGCATCAATGATTCTAAAAATAGCATCAAACAGTAAACATGATCGGGCACGGGGATTCCTTCTCTTAGTTCATTTTCTCTTGCACAAACTGCA
This sequence comes from Actinia equina, assembly GCA_011057435.1. Lineage (NCBI taxonomy): Eukaryota > Metazoa > Cnidaria > Anthozoa > Actiniaria > Actiniidae > Actinia > Actinia equina. The sequence continues at coordinate 8,561 of WHPX01001407.1, forward strand.
TCCTTTTAATCTTAGTTTATTGATAAAAATGATTTAGATAGACTTCCTTAACTACAAGACAAACTGCATAACTTCAGTCAGTCTTGATTCTTGCCATCAACAGATGTTATCACATGCAGTTGAGCCCGAAGTCGATATTTTTTATTTGCCTAACGTCATACAAGTGAGGCCAGTAAGTCAAATACAATGTAAAACTGATCATACCTTGCACTAACAAAAAACAATTGGTCATTATGAGATCCACTGAAAAGCTAAATGGTTATTATTCTTTCTCAGTAGCCTTACATTAGTACAGTGCTTCCCAGTACCACCACCCGACCAAATGGTCATCGTCGCGAAGAAGGTTTTGGTGGGTGTCAATCAAAGCGTTTCCATGGCATTACATAGGCACGTGCCCCATGATATTTGAGTGTTTTCCGACAATGTTATGAAACACTTTGACTGACTTCCACTGATCACGATACGATTCCGCACATGCACGTGCTATTGAGACGCACTGTCAAAGTCTCAATACAAAAAGCCCGTGCTGTGATGAACTATAACCATGGCAACCTCGCTTTAATGTATTATGAGTACCTGAGTCAGTTTTTACATTGAAATCGTGATTTCAAAGGTGTAGGCGTTTAGAGAGTATGCTCATATAGTAACCATGTTATCTCTATGCTAACTAGGCTAGGTTTCTTTGACTGTGCAGTGGAGTGTATAGCTAAAAAAGATGGATTATTGCTTAAGGTATATAAAACCGTATTAATAGTGCAAGAAAAAAACATTCTTCACCAGCAAGGCACAGATTTTACGTAACTTTTGGGCGGCTGGCAAGCGTACAATTTGTTCCAATACAAACAGAATGGAGGCTTTAATGTGCCATTCGGAAAGCCAGGAATAGGACCTGTTGAAAAATGAATAAAAGCGAGTTGATTTTGTAGCTAAAAAATATGTATGAACAACTTAAAACATGTGATAATTTCCCGCCAAGGAGTGCAATAGTAAGGTCCACGTTCGCTCGTTAAAATGCCATGTTATGTAGTCATTTGCTTATCAAAGAAGTCCAAAGTCTAAAGGTAGAAAGTGGTCTAAAGGGGTCGACTTACGCCAGTTCCAAGGCCTCCCCTGGGTGTAAAAAGCGTTGCGTAGTAACGAACACCCCCGAGCGCCCTTAAGTTGATGGCGTTCAATTTATCTGATTAAAACTAATGCTTTTGATTACCTAGTGAAAGGTATTTGACACACAGCTTCATGCCTTTGTGGTAGTAAAATCTAGCACCAAACACCGAACTACAGGATTTCATGGCTTTCTTGCAGCAGAGGTCGTGTGGAGAACCGTCAAAGTCCCATAGATTGCTGAACACATCATTTCTGCCAACCTTGCTGAAACACCCCACCTTGAGCTCCTTGTAGTTGTATTGTTTACCGATCTTACCACACAAGTAGTTAAAGTAATTCGGTTTGAGATAAGCTGTGAGAAGAATAATAAGGACACAAGACCAAAAACGTTGGTAAACAAACATGCTTTAAATCGCAGTGCGACTTCAGGAATTTTTTGTATAACATTAACTTACGTTAATGGTATATCTCAGCAAAGCCCTTTAGTCGGCATATATTAACAATCCATATATGGGTGATATTGCGCAACTTTTCCATTTTGTCGAGGAGGGGAAAAAAAGAGACGTATTTTAAGACTGGTTTGCCACAGGCAACCCAGCAAAAGGTATGACGAGTATCCGCTCTTTTCCAATCATAGTCCTCCCCCCCCCTATGGCTTTGGCTACATATAGTTGATCTCATCTTCTTAAAAAGACAGGAGTACTTACGAGCACACGTCTTGGAGCACGAGGCAGAACATTTGCTTTGCTTTCTCGTTTCGAGCAACTTGAATTTACGAACACAGCCGAAGTTTTTGTACTTCAAGTTCTCCTCTTTAACCCAGCCAATCCAACAGTAGCAAGGAATGCGGATAGCTCTCTTGTCCCCGCCTTCGTCACTCGATTGTGTGGTGTTCCTAGAAACAAAAGTGGATGTCATACAAGAATAACAGGAGGGAGAGAACTCGAAAAGGAAATTTAAAAAAGGACAGAATCAGAAGGAAAATGTCGGACAATGAAAAAAGGCTATTAATAGTGATACATCCATACATATATAACACCCATCTGCATAAACGTACACACTACGGGACTTTACGAATTCATCACTTACACTGCTGGACTTTCCACTGCATCTTGTATTTTATTAACGTCGTCTTCCATGTAATCTTCATTCTCCAGCGAGGCTGTATGAGCAATGTTGAAGATGGAAAATAAAATGACGAAAATCACCAAAACGGGATTGGATTTGAAGAACATCTGTGGAAAATATGTGCGGAAATTATAGTTTAAAATTGTCAAAAAATGAAATCGGTAATTGAAAAAGGAGTTAAACCTTGGTCAACGAGATCAGTATAGTATTCTTCTTCTTCTTTTTTCTGGTAGCTAACAAGTGCTTGAGTTTGAACATCTCGCTCCCTTTTTATACCTTACAAGTAAAAACAGTCCATTTTTAGAACAGAACTATCTACGTCATCTTGAAACATCCCTGCCATATATTGCTTCACTATCTATGTCAAGCGTACAACTTAAATTTTAACCATTGAAGATATTTGATCGTGTTTTCATCATTAGACTAGGATCGTGTGATTGAGGATCAACGTTAAATCAGAATCACGGCACGTTTTCGCTGAATTTCATGCATCGGCGCTAGCTATCGACGCAAATGGAAGATTGCGCAGTCAAGCAAGGCAGAAGCTCTTCTTAGTTTCTTTTTAGCGTTCCACGCCATATTCCTAAAGAATGATGATAATATTGATCCAAAGTTAGAGCTAGCTAGCCATTGCAAAGATTAGAATCAATAATACAAACATGCATTGAACAAATTAGACTTGAAATTATGCTCAAAGATAAAACTTGTTCAAAACGAGCTCTTTTTTGCGGACATCAACCAAATTTGGACGTCTCCTATATTTTTTGTCCGCCTAAGCTTTTAACGCACTTTTTTGATCCGCAAAAAATTGGTCTCGCTTAACTTTGCAAATCAGTAGAGTGTGATAAAGGACATTGAACGCACAAAAAAAAAAAAAAAAAAAAAAAAAAAGAATAAAATAAAAAGAAAAGGTGCTCGTGTTGATCAGTGCGTTGCCATGCACCACTGCCTTTATTTCGTTAATGACTTGACATTGCATGATACTGTGCACTACTGATGCACTTGACTTATTTTTCCTTATTTACTTTACGTTTGGTTTCGCTCCAAGAGTCTTATATTGGTTACGAATATTTAAAGACTATACGGAAATGTTCGCAATGCTTTTAAAATTTTTCTAAAATGGTATTGAAATATTATCCCCCTTCCTTTTTTCGTCGTCGTAATCGTCGTTGTCCTCCTCCTCCTCCTCCTCCTCCTCCTCCTCCTCCTCCTCCTCCTCTTCTTCTTCTTCTTCTTCTTCTTCTTGATCGATATACAGAATTGTAGAGAGGGAAGGCAAGAAGGCAGTGAGCAGTACTAGTGCGGGTACCCTAATCCCAGATAACCCTGACACTCGCCAAAAAAGGAAACAGTTAGTGAAGAGAAGTTGATTTGAAATTTAATTTCGAATTTGTGCCAGTGTTTATTGTATAATTGTATTGTAAATCCTTTTTTTGTGTGTGTGTGTGTTAAATACCGTGTTAAAGTTAACACTGATGATATTGTATCAAGAGTTATGTACGCTTTTGATTTATTTGTTTAGTAATGAATTAGTTTGATTATTTCGCCCTCCCCCCCCCCCCCCTCCCGTTCTGAAACATCCCCCTACACCCCTCCTCAGGTGCCTACCCGTCATGCATTATGGACTTGATCCCAGTCCTCCTCATCGTTCTGTTACTTCACAAATTACTTCACGTGGAGTTTGTTTGTTTTGTTATAGTTAACGCTGTGCACGTAAAAAAGCTTAGTTTTTCCAACAAAATGCAAGAACCTGAACCTCTAGCTGCTTATGAAAGCCTTATCCTATCCGGAGAGAATGAATACGTAAGTCAAATTTCTAAAAATTATACATAATTATACAAAAAAAAAAAAAAAGAGAAAAGTTCCTCCAACAAACTGCTTCTATTCTGTTTGTTCTGTGTGCAACGAATCTTTCTTTGTAGGCCATGATTTATTGTAATATTTGGCTCGCTAAAACCACTGAAACTCACTCTGTCGACAAATAAGAGTCATTGGTATTGTCTTTCCTTTAATCAAGTTTTCCTTTGTCGAGTATTAAGTTTAGGCTCGATTATTGAAAGAGTGAAGTAATACTCAATACTGTGTTTTGTACAGGTTCCTAATCGCTATGCAACGGGACTCAAAGATGGTGTTGATATTCAAGAACTGAGGTCCGGTGGCGGTGCTACGTTTGAGGTCGATCTCGATCAACAGTGTAAGCTTTGTTAACTGTAGAAGCAGTGAAAAATAAGTCTAAGAATAATTGCAGTTGTCATCAGGATGGGAGGGGGGTATAGTTAGGGGATGAAGCTTGGGTAATATCATTTGGGCCTGTTGATTTTGTTCCTCTAAGTCGTTTATGAGATATAACATAACCAATTCTTCGTTTGCACGTTACGTGATCGCGGCCATGTTGTTACCATTTAACAAAATATTTCTCATTAGCATCCATTGTTAATGTTACCACAGTGGCTGCCATGTTTTTGTCTTTTAACTCTCTTGGGAATGCTTGCAACCCATCAATGCTCCTTGCATCTTAACACATATCAACTCCTATTGAGAGCCAAACTGCTGATAGGTACATGGGATACAGGGGCAGATCCAGCAGGAATTTGTTAGGGGGGTGTCCTGAATGAAGAAATATAGAGATTTTATGCATCACTTCAAAAAAGCATAATAGGTGGATAAAGGGGGTACACCCCCTGAATCCACCCATGGGATACTTAGCCCCTAAAATATCTGTTTTCCACATGTTTTCAGTTCAACCCTTGTTGAGCTGCTTCAGCCAGTATTATACACAATATCATATTTTTTCAGGTGTATAATCTGTTTGGTTAGAAGGCCTATTATAAGATACTGATGTTATGATATGTTAAAAGGATTTCTATAATTAGATATTGTCCTACACTTCCAAGAATGATATTTAAGAGAACACTGCTAATAAGGCTGATCTATTGATCTATGTTAAACAAACATTTGATTCTATTATAATTTTTCCCGTTTTCCTTCAAGTCCCCCATGGGCATAATAGTGATGACGATGAGGAGCCACGTAATGCATATTTTGATATGGAAGAGATGTTTCAACAGTTGAACCATGAAGTTCTTGGTGTTGACAAAGAAGATGAGACTGATACCTCGAAGGTACATTGTGGAAACTGTATAGAATCATGATGGAAGTTTTAAATTCTTATGTTGAACCCATGAAGTCCTGCTCAAAATGCTGGCCAGTACCCAACCAATCTGGATGGGCAGTCAGTGTGGTCAAGCTAGTGCAGGAGAAAATATACAGAATCAAGAAAATATTTAGAGAATTTTGCTAATGATATGAAGGATACAGTACAGTAAAAAAATGAAGGATGAAGGATGAATGAAGGATACATTGCATAATGTTATTTAATTAATAATACAGTATGCAAATGCTCGAAATATTGTTAATGGCAATTTAATGCCTTTTTATTTTGTATGCTTTACACGCTATGTATACATCTATGTTAGTACATTTATCTTTATCAATATTTTTATTCAGACTCCATTTGAAAGCATGGGGCAAGACATGGAAGATCTGATAGGTGATCGCGGTGTACTTAAGAAAATACTAAGGCCTGGAGTAGGACCTGTTGTTCCTAGAACAGCTTCTGTCCGATGTAAGTAAGTTATCTTGTTGTACGCTGTATGCTACATGTATGTAATGTAATGTTACTCTATAAACATTTCCATTGTGTTGTTAAAGTGCCTGGAACCATTTTAACAATAGGTTTTGTCACATTCTGCTTTATTGAATTTTCCAATAGGTTTATAATATAAATAATAATCAGCTAAAACAAATAACCCACCTATATATTGCTACCCAATGTAAAACGACATACCAGGCGAAATTCAAGGCTATTGTTAAGAGCTGTTAAGACATTCATGAGTACAGCATCGTAGTCCACAGATGTAATACTTTGTGATACAAAAAGCCAAAATATGAACATTATTTATGTCTTTATTTTGCAGTTCATTATAATGCTTACAAAGAGTACTGTGATGAACCATATGATTCTTCACGATTTAGAGGCAAACCTGAAAATACCAGACTAGGAGGTAGAGTACTTGTACAGTGATTTGCTGTCATTGTTATGATACTGTGTGATATTTATCCAGTTGGTGTAATAACTTTGATGGCATAGTAATAATATTTGTCAGACTGTCATTGGGACACATTCCAAGGGTGTCAGTTAAAAACTTATCGGTGAGTCCCACCCCCCAAAGCCCACTAGGTGTTCCATTTATGAGCTCTCTTATTCATATCTTTTGCTTTTCCCCCCTTTTTTCTTCCCCCTCCTCTTTTTGTATTTTACTACTACTTTTTCAGTGCCTGACCTAAAAATGTAAATTTTTAAATTTAAAGCTAATTGCTTTAATCAGTTTATCTGTCGCAATTAGTTTGTACTTTTAACTAGGAAAATGTCTTTAACTTTATGTATTATTGTAAATTATGGCACTAAATAAAAAGTTGAGTTGAGTTAAGTCTGCAGTCTTCTTCAGCTTTCCCCCCCCCCCCCCCCCCCAAAAATTATGCTCCCAATCCCTGTATTAGATGTCAAAATGTTTCGATGCCTAAATTTTACTGTATTTACCGTGAATGAAACCCAAAAAATTTAACAAGTGCTGCAGCATTGAAACGAGTAAATATGGTATATATATTCCATGCTAGGAGGAGCTTTCCCAGGAATAGACATTGGACTATCTAGCATGAGAAAAGGAGAAATGGCAAGGTTTCTGTTTGAGAAAGAATATGTGTTTAAGGATATGGGATGTGGACCGAGAGTACCTCCTGGGACTGGTGAGTACGGAAATATATATATATATATATATATATATATATATATATATATATATAAAATTATACCTGAGAGATGAGGTGGTAGGCCATGGCCATGTGGGATGGGCTCGGAAAATGTATAAGAAAATGCTTAATACTAGGTAAACCACGAGCCTTGTATGAAACGACTGAAAAAGAGGGCCAATGGGCCTTTCACAACTTCAAGTTGTGCAGAAAATGATATGTAATTACCTGGTTTGTTTCTCTCCCATTCCTTCCTTCCATCCTTCCTTTCCCATTTCATCTATTGCATTTTTCTTTGTTAATATTCTTCTCTTTTTCCAAATATCCCTCCCTTTCTATTGGATACATCTTATTCAGTGATATCTGATTTCATTTCTCTCATGAATGTGAAATATTTATTTTTTCTTTATGAATTATCCCTGTGTTTCTGTTTTCTCTACATTCCATTCATTTATGATTCCTTTACTTCATTCTTAATTTTCATTCATTCATTTATGAATATAATATGTAACTTTATTTTTATTTATTCATTTATTATTTAATTAAGCAATTTGCCAAAGGCAGGTGATAACTCAATAGAATAGGGTGTATCAACCAAACCCACCTAACCCATGAACTATGAAATATATTAACCAACCCTCAAAAAACCCCTAAGAAAAAATAAAAAATAATCAAATAAGGAAATATAATAAAATAATTTTTTTTAAAATTTCTGTAAATTTATCCATAGGTCTTTTCATTGCCAGTTGTTTTTTTTCTCATCCATTCGTTAATCATTCATTTTTATAATTTTACTACAATAATGTTCATTTATTTTCTTATCTATTTGAATTCAATCCTAAGTAATGTGGGAAGTGGAACTCCTCAGTTTTGTTGATCATGGACCAAGTGATGAAGTTAGTGATCTTCCAAAGGTAAATCCTAATAATAATTTATTTATATTTATTAATTTTATATCCAAGGAGTTAGCAATGACTGCAGCACAAAATGAACCTACAGTAACTATGAGTAAACATGTTTTCTTTTGTTTTATATATATTAGTCTGGAGACAAACGTAAAGCATCTTTTGAGCATTTGATGGCAATTGCTAATGGACATAAAGAGGTAAGTGAAACACTTACAGAAAATTAATATTGGACATCCACCTCACCACCACCCCCAGGGGGAATCATAAGAAGAAAAAATCCTGGGCCTGAGTAAAGAGGATTCTCAGGGCTGTCAACTCTCCTGGATAAACTGGGAGTCTCCAGATTTTGGACCGTATCTCCTGGTCTCCATATTAGAGTCTCAAATCTCCCGGATAATCACTGAAGATGATTTTGTGTTGTTTGTGTTATTTTACATCGCTAACAAAATCAAAACATTCCTCATAAACTGTTATTGCAAGCAGGCCATTGTAACTATAAGCGATAATCTGATTGGTCAGAAATAAACCAATCACATCAAATGTTACAAAGTGAATGACATCATCTCCCTTCCCTATCAATTCTCCAGATTTGAATATCTTGGGGGTTGACAGCCCTGCATTCTACTGTAGAATGATGTAAAAACATTCCTTATTGGTAAATTTTGTCTAGATTGTTGGCAAGAAGGTACAATGAGAAACTATTTTCTCCATAAAGGAGTAGCTGGACTACTGCTTAATGGAGGTCAACTTACAGTATATATTGAAGATGAATAAAAAATTGTTAACCTTTTGAAGAATTCATTTTCTTTTATAGGTTGGTAATGACCTTTATAAAAGAAAACAAGTAAACCAAGCTGTAACGAAATACATGAAGGTATGTGCTTTACTGTGCTGTGCCCTGCAGTCGTACCTATGTTATGCTGTGCTAAACTATACCTAGCTCATTTAGCTTTATAGTTATTCTAGGTAACCTCTACTATTCTTTTGTAAATATACTGTACTTGTATCTATATTTTTCTCTATTGTAATCTCTGGTATAATTAAAACACATTGTATTGTATTGTATATGCTAGAATGTTCACTGTACTTTACTGTGTTGTGAAGAGCTGCCAGATTTTTTGGGTATAGGTTTACAGGTAGTTACAGTACATGTGTGAACATTGTGTCAACTTTGCTGTATTAATATCTATTAATTATTAAAAACAGGCCATTAAACTCCTTGAAGAGTGCTCACTGCAGAATGAAACAGAAGATAACCAGATGAATCAAGTATTGTTAAAGCTGTACAGCAACATGTCACAGTGTGCACTAGAGCTGGGACAATCAGCCAGAGCTATCAAGTATGCAAGAAAGGTAAGAGTTAGTGTAGTCAGCATTCAGCTCAGCATGACTCTCCTTTTTGCATTGTCCAACCCTTAGGCCAAACAAATAATGTGTGTTTCCTGTTGCGTGACCGACCCTAATTTTCTTGCCGATTTTTGCCGACCCTAATATTTTTTTCATTCCCAAATACACCACAGGGTTCCCAGTAAGCTCATTTCCACTGTTGTGCCAGTAAAAAAAGTCTGACTTACCGACCCCAATTATTTTTCTCATGCAACAGGAAACACGCTTATATTTTTGTCTGGCCTTACACCTTATTTTTCATCCCCCTTCCCGTCAAATCCTTTGCCTCCCTCCCCAGTTTAAAATAAATGATCCCTCCTTACACTTGTTGTTGCTTCTGGTATGGATCTGCTCCTCTATACATTTCTTTGTCTTATTTGTTGGTATTTTGTCTTTTAATAGCTATTTCGTTTTATTAATTAAAGGTACTTTACCATGACCCTAAAAATGTTAAGGCATTTTTCAGGATGGGGAAGGTAAGTAGTACTTGCACTGTCAACTACTTCACTAAGCTTTGGTTTGATTATCTAATGGACTGACTGGCTGAATGGCAAAGGAACTGTCCAAGTAAATGATTGATAGAGTCACCCACTGACTGACTGACTGACTTGGTTTCCAACTGACAAAGTCATGGACTAATACTGCAAACTAAGTTTACTGCTTGATGAATGGATGGATTAACTGACTGACTGATTAAAGCATTGAGAGCTGTTGATCACGCTATTACACTGTATGTTTATTATTTGTCCATAACTGTAGGCATACATGAAGGAAAGTGAGTTTGATAGAGCAAGGGAATACTTTGTAAAAGCGTTACAACGTCAACCAAATAATAAAGACATCAAACTTGGAATGATTGAACTGGACAGGTACTAAGAACACGATGCTGCAGATATGAATTGTATTTAATATTTAATAATTTATTTTTCCCATGAAAATGAAAATTAATGACCAAGAGATTAGAGGACTTTGAAAACTAATTGCTTTGCCTTCGTTAATCTTTCTCTCTACCTACAAACCTTTCTTCCCCTGTTTTCTTTTGCATTTCCTTCCTTCTTCCCCATATCTCTTACCATCCTTTCTTCAACATTATCAGGGTGCATTAGGATGCATGGCTTTACATCAACCCTCAAGCATATAAAATTTGTTATTTGTAGGAATGTAGAGAAGTTTAGGGTTATGGAAAAGGAACGATGTCGTAGTGCTATGCAAGATTATCTAGGTGTTGCATCAAATAGCCAAGGTATATACTGTCACATGTATTAACAGAGATAGGTTCAAACTATCTCTATGAAAGCAACTGTACTCATTATTTATGTCTGGGGAGCTTGTAAAAAGGGGGGCTACCATAAAATTTACAAAGAAAGAAAGAAGGGGGGCCGGGCTAGTTAAAGTTATAAAGATGGAGTGAAGTCACTTGAATATTTTAACAAGCACACAAAAACATGCTGGGGGGGGGGGGGGGGGGGGGAGTCTAAAAATTTCTATTTTGGATAGAAAGGGGGACATTATAATTTCATGAAATTAGTTTTCATTCTTGCAAGCAACCCCACCCCTAGACATAATCATGAATTCTCCCTAACCTTTAAAGCTTATATCTCTTGTGAATTGTCATTAGAGTGCAAACAATTAATCCGTGAAATGCTAATTACTAAATAGTACAAAATAGTGCTAATTAAACAATAGAAAACAATGGAGTTTGCATGAAATTGTGCTATTTAGTATTACTAAAGTTTCACGGTTATATTGTTTGCACTCTATTACTGTAAATTTTATATATTACTTATAGAAAATAATGTATTTATTAGAAAATTTTAATGTATCCATGACAGAGCATAAAGACAAGGATACAAAACTGGATGACATATCTGAGGATGTTAAGCAGATGATGACCAAGAAACTTAGGTAAAACAATTTGTAATCTGGGTACTCATATTCTGGTGCAAACACCTCTATGATAGCAAGTTAAGAAATTTCCAGTTTCTTTGTTGGAAGAACCTCTAGTCAGACCAATAGAAAGTTCCCTGTATAGACCTTATTTGTCTTGGTGCAATGTTTGTCCCATTTCAGACCACGTCATTCCCTTGTGAATGAGATTCTTTGTTCAAGTTATATCCATATTTGTGTGTCTTCTCATGTGCAAGCATTAAACAAAGAAATGATACTCAAGAGAATGACACATGGTCTTACATGGGAAAACATTGCACCCAGGTGAATGGGAATTACTTACCTGCAGAAATGTTGACAGGAACAATAGATTTTCCCATTTATAGCGTCACATTAAGTGCTTTTTAATAGTTACGCAGTGGTTAAACAAACGCTTTTATTCTTGGAGGTCCATTCAACGGATAAACCTTGAAAAAGCATTTGAATGGCATTTTCATGATTGGACTTTTTATTCTCTTATTAGTGATTTTAAGGAAGATGAAAACATGAAGGAAATGGTCCTTCCATCAACTCTGACAGAAAAGGAAATGGAGTTTGTACAAGAGATAGCTACAAATATGGGCATCAAATCTGAAATTAAGCCATTCAAGGTAAGCGAAGTATTTTATTGATGGGCTGAATATTGGCCATTTCAAGATTGACGAAAACACTGGGTCTACACAGTTAATATTTAGCATCAAAGTGCATTTTGGACAGACTTATGGGACACATTGGTACCAATTTTTATTAAATTTTCTTTTAAAATTCTGGGGAAAAAATATATTTAAGAAAACTTCTATGTTTTACTTTACTCAGGGTTACCAAAGAAGACTAAGAGTATGGAAATAGGACAACAGGAAAGAGTGATTTCCAATGAGTTTCCAGTAACTTTACAAGTAGGAAGATCACTTTGCTTGATAACAAAAAGGTTCAGGACTCAAGATGTTTTGTTGATCAGATGTTGATCACCCACAACTAACAATGTCCACAATCACCACCACATTTGAAGTGAAGTTTCAGTTGTCAATAATACGGAAAACATATTGTACAGAGCTGCACATAATTGCAAATACAGTATGTTGATTAATGTATAAAACCTTCTGTTAATTTATTTTTTTGGAAGAAAATGACATTTTTATTTACTACAATTATTACATTTATTTTATCAGATAAATTTTGTAACATTAAAAAAGAAAGAAATAAAACTAAAGAAAAATACCAAATAAGTAAAGACTCTAGGAAGATGTTTGAGGGGAATGTACACTACAATTTCCCATGTACCGTCTTATGGTCCTTATATGCCGTACCTTTATGTACGAATTATTTGATTGACAGAAGTGTATTAGACTCCTTGCAGCATTTTGCAATACAGCTCAATTTGGAGGACATTACAATAAGGTTTCCAATTCTCAGGAGATTGAAATTCTTTTGTTTTGTTCTTTAAGGGGTCTATTGCCCAATTTCCATGTTGCAAACTGTTGTCTCGATCAGCACATATAAAGGAAAACAGTGTTAAAAATCAACATCAAGACTGTGCTGTGAATTTGAATTATTTGTCTTTTATGTTCTTGACTTGAAGTTTATTGTTGACTAGTACAACTATTTATTTTCTAAACAATTTTAACCCTTTATTTCAGAAAATAAAACGTATTTTTAAATTACCAACAGAAAGAGTTAGTATTGGAGAACATCAATTACTGACTGTAGGTATGTACAAGTGCAAGGAGTGGATAAGAATCAGCCAATTCACTTGGTGGGTGAAAACGGCAGAGGTACCATCACTTTAGACTCCATTTTTCTGATGAGGGGCACTAGAAAAACAGAGGAATAGGTTACAACTCTTTTCATTGCTAGGGGGCTGATTGAAACAACAGACACGACAGGAAATTGGGCCGTCAATCAAATAAATTGGTCGGTACCTTTACATTCTCTGATTGGTGGCAATGTATTGCCCTATTTCCTTGTTGCGACTGTTGTCTCAATCAGTGTGTAGCCGTGAAAAGAGTGGTAAACAAGAAGTAATCCAATATGCAAACATCGGTGAGGTTTGAAAAAGAAAGATATTAAATACCTGTATTAGCAACACAGTCATCCCATCCTGGGTTATTCCAAAGACTTTCTCTTATCTCCTTTCTTGTCACGAGATCTTTGTAGGCTAAAAATAAGTTTATTTTAATTTCAGAATATTTAATTCTTTTGTGAATATTCTTTTGTGATATTATCTCATCACCATTATGTATCGTCACCATCGTGTATTACCACCATCATCATCACTGATCATCATGTATCATCATCAGTATTGTATCACTGATCATCATGTATTATCATCAGTATTGTATCACTGATCATCATGTATCACCATCATCATCACTGATCATCATGTATCACCATCATCATAAGTCATATGTGCAGCTGTAATTGACTCTATTTTGCTACTCATGACCATGAATACTCACCCCAAATGTGATGAACCAAGTAGAGTTCACCAATCTGTGAGAAAAAATCCACCAACTGCTTCATTATCCTCTTGTCGCAGCTTGATAGCACGACCCCTGAGAACAAAATGACACACAATACATGTATTAACATCAATATAAAATGTAAGCTCTAAATATTAAGATCATAAAAAAGTTCTGCATTTCAATAGACCTTGCTATGCAGGCACCCATACAAACCATACATCAGTTTTAGTGGGCCTTAAGAGAAAAAACAGGTGAGCCGAAGTCAAGGCATGGCTAATAAGAACGAAACAAAATCACCAGAAAAATAAAGGCTTTGCAGATTCACACGATGGCAGCCATGACAGGAGGCACAACAATAGTCTTTCCCCTGCAAAACTGATTTCTTTCTCAAGCAAATCAGATAACTAAATTCCTGCCTCTTGTCATAGCTGCCATGGATCACATAATGGGTCAAAGCCTTTATATCCTTGCCCGTGACCCTGGGTTCTAACTTATTTTGTGTGCCTTTGACATTTTTGTGGCAATAAAATGCTAAAATTTGATACTAACCAGTTGTTTCCCCATTCAATTAATGTTCCAGGCTGCACAGAAACAACAAATGTTATTAATTAGTTTAGAATGATTTATAAATCCTCGAATCAAAAGAACATCGTCAAACAACTTTTAGCAAAATTACTGTGCTATTTGCCACTCCATGAACACTTCAAAAAGTTTTTGAATTTCTTTTTGATGTCTCTTTAACAAGTCTTAATTGGGCTCTTTATAGTGGTATTTTAATGATCCTTTCAGATCATATCATTCTTTGATATCTTCCTCTTGATAGCCTGTGTACAGCCGCTTCCCACCCCTCCCCCTTCCTTCCCCGTTTTTTTCCCCGAAGGGGGGGAGGGGTGGGAAGTGGCTGTACACAGGCTACCTCTTGAGAGCATTTCGGTAGATTCCATCTGCTGTACATCTCCCATCATTTTTATATCACAGTATACTGTATAGACATGCATGCATTTTATATTGCTTTTATAAAATATTTTTGAATGATTTCGCGTGTCTCTGTCCTCTGATATAAACATGGTAGCCAGCCAATCAGCATGCACTTTATACCTCAAATATTTTATATATAAGAATGAAGCTAAAGTAGTTGAAGAGTTCATAGCATGAAAGTCATAGTGTACCTTGAGATGATAGGTTCTTAGCTCATAGATATGTGGATCAAATCGTGGCACAGGCTCCCCCCAGAAATGGAATTCATGTAAAAGCTGATTCTCACGGTTGTACATCATGTGACGTCTTTCCCTGGCAAATTTCAGATATTCCTGGGGGGGAAAAAATTATAAAAATGAATTCAAAAAGTTTCAAATGCTGCTAAAAAGTGCTAAGAAATCTGCAAATTTTTTTTGCAATTTTTATTGTTCTTTGCTCATTAATTCTTCATAAAACAGTAATGATAAAAGGGTAAATTTTACCCCGTGAAAAGATGAAAAAATTACTGACGTTTCTGACGCTAGTCCTTCGTCGGAGTCAAATTAATTATTCATGATTATTTGCTAAATGAATTTACAGCCCCGTTTACACTAGCGATTTTTGCTGCGATTTTTTGCGATTTTGTCCATAATAAATAATGGTAAAGAATTTACTTGTAAAGTTTTTTTCAGGATACCAAGATTTTCCTAGACGAATGTATCTTTTGAAGGATGAGACAAAAGATTTCGATATTTCCGAAAATTGCCACAAAAATTGCAGCAAAAATGGCCACAAAAATCACCAGTGTAAACGGGGATTACCGGGTTTTCTCTGATGTACTGTTTTGCTTCTACAACCGATGAGTAGCCACCAGTAAACATCCAAAGATGAACTGTTGAGGAAAGAATATTTTGTAGCCATAAAAGTGATTCCATTGAAGCAAAATTCTGAATATATTTTTTGTGGGGAGGGGAGAGGAAACAGAATGACAGTTTAAGAGGGTGGAGATGATTTTTTCCCATTCATTTTTTCATTATAAATGCTAATTTCATCTTCATGTACCAAATTAACATTGGTCTGAGTTATTTATTTTTGATTAAATAGGAGAGCTGAAAATCCACACAGTCTGGAAGACTCACTGTTAAGATAAAAAACACAAGACTTAAAGTATTAAATAAAGTATCATGAGTAGCATGTAAACTATAGCTAAAAGCATGGTTCATACTTACTGGCTTGATCTAGTTTTCCAAACATTGTGGTCCAACTACCAACCAGTGCGCCTGGAAAGTTAGAGTCTTTGCTGATTCTTGGAAGAGTTTCGCTCCTAAAAATTCCAAATTTGAATAAGTTGACGTAACGGTGTCTGATCAGTTCTTTTCCGCATGAGATATTTAGCGAGGGCTCATGGTCATGCTCAAGTGCGCATGCTCTGTTGACCTAAGACTTTGATATCTGGCATGCGTATTGGATACGTATGGACAGTCTAAAACAATTCGAATAAGCTGTGTGGAAGCGAATTTTTTCCAAGTGTGTTTCATCTTCTATCCAAACACTTTGAAGTTGGTTAAAAAAACTCAGCTGCGCCTCGTTTTTTCAACTCACTTCTTGATGTTTGGATGAAAGAAAGAAATTCTGCATTGTCTTCTGGTTTATGAGGTTAGAAGTGAATCTCTGTGTAAACCCTCTGTAGACTTGTCCCTAGTGAGGGCTATTTTGGATTCCCAAGACAACTTTTCTCGATATCTATAAATTGGGCCTAATTCCAGTAATATGCATAATTATGGTCATCATCATTATCATCAATAGATCATCATCTTTGTCAAGTTAAAAGAAAATGTTAATGATGGCTATAACCTCATATCAACTTACACTAATGCAATATAATCTTCAATACATTCTGGTTTGATGTGCTGAACTGCAAAATAGAAAATTATCTTCAAGTCAACAATTTATCACATACTGTACATACATACTGCATTTTAATGAAATTTAAGCTTAACTTATAAAGAGTAGATGAACCCTTTTGGAAAAGAAATAGGAATAAAATTGACATTAAAAATTCATATACATAAAAAGAAGAGTAAGAATTTACAAAAGAGAAAAATATTTTTCCACCGAAAAAAAAAGTGAATACTGTAAGAGAATGGCATGATATTTTGTAAATAATTTACTAAGAATTTTCTTCAGGAAAAATTTGAACAATGGATTTTAGAAACAAGAAAGATGACAGAGTGTTATGATACTTGTCATGAAATGAGATAAATTATAAATAAAGACTGTCTTACTGTCCAATTCATACAAAGTCTCCCTCTCTGTCAGCGTCTTTGAATGAGCATCAGTGGCTCTTTCGATCTTTTGGGACCCGAAAAAACGACTCATTAACGACCCTTTTGAATCACTAGTTGTTTGGGTTACTACTGATGTTGATATGGGCCTGAGAGTACTGGCGAATGATTGAGAATGGGCGACAGAACGGAGAAAAGTTCCAACACGACTCCATGTTGTGACCGCCATTTTGGATTTGGGATATCGTCCACAATGCATTGCAGACAGAAAATAAATAAAAAAAGTGTTATGTTAAGAAAATGGGATCGATAAAATAGAAGAAATTGGCCAATATGTTACTAGTACTTGAAAGTCCAATTAAATTACTTTTAGGAATTGCCAATTTTTGTATTTTTTAAATTTGTTTTATTGTTTATTCTCGAAGAGTAGTGAAGCCCTGTAGCGTGGCGGTGGTGGTGGCGGTGGTGGTGGTTTACAAGAATACGAATTTGTTTCTATTTTATTTGCGCGTTTATTCGTTTATTTGTTTTATGGGGGGAGGAGTAATTTTTTGGGGGGTCGGTGCCCCCCCCTCCCCCAGCTCCTAGGTCCTCGCTTCGCCCCTGGTGAAGTCCGATAGTCAGTAAAAAGTAAATCCACAGGAAGCCCAAGCCCGCATTTTCTCACCATACATGTGGCCTCGTCATTCTCGTTACCAGCCAGTTTAACATATAATTTATGACGTACGCCCATCATACAACGCGTTTCACTCAAGAGTTGGAATTTACGAAGCCCATCATCTACAATTAACATGTATTTGTACATGTATCTAAACGATAAAGATGACACGAATGAAAACAATGTGAAGTCATTTCAATGTTACGGCATGGCGTACTTGCCATAGATTCAGTAGCGTATACGATCACTGAGATTTTGCTGAATCGACAGAGTTTTTGTAATTGACCGAGTTTTTTTTGCTGAATCGACAGAGCTTTTGTAAATCACGCGACCGAATTTTCGCAATCGGACTATTTTTATAAGCATTGATTGACAAAGAAAACATATGAAGCCTGCTCTATATTTAATGCAATGCACTGATAAGTGTACACATTATATTCAAGGAAACGCAATTGACAAACAAATATTGAACAATTTTGAACCATTCCGCGCGCCGTACTCGCGACACCAATTTCGATCATTTTTTTGGAACGCGAATTAAAGTATTGCGAAAATTTCCTGTAAAAAAGGTAATTATTATGATACGCACATTGTCAATTTGCGCTCTACCATTTTAGTTTTAAGCCTTCTCACATGAGAGAGCCCCCAGGGTTTTACAGACTTGAAGTGGTTGGTATCAATTTACCTTTTAACTGTCTTATCTCAAGATATCAGAATGTCACAGATATTGACCTCGATATTGGTTGTTATCACACTGGAATGAAGGCTTTATAATTTCATCATAATAATCCTGTGTTACTACATGTTCTTTTGATTAAAAGTTCATCTAAATCTTGATCAGTTTCGCATATGCCGTAAACGATAATCATATACCCGTGTCAACGACAATAACAACAATAATAATAATAATAATAATAATATCATACAACGAAGAAATCCTCGAGAGTACTTAGGATTTGTTTATGAGATACTTAAGGGTCATTGTGGAGTTCAGTCTCTGTTTTTGCACAAAACAAGGCGAGAGAGGGCTCGTGCGAAGAACTTACTCATTGTTCCATAGCAGAGAGGATGAAGTGCCGACGAAAAACAGGGAATCAAAAAAGCGTAGTTGCGAATCACAGTGAAGTATTTCCAAGTTTCCCAATGAATCACCCCAAAATATTCCAGAAGAAAGAAAACTTGGTAAGGAAAATAACACACGAGAAACACAAGAATAATCATATAAAACATTTTCAAAAGGTCACGCTCGAGCCTCACAAAGTCCTTTCGTCGAGTCATCCTATCTCGCACCCCGTAAGCCGGTCGACTACGGGATGAATTCTTGTTTTCTGCAGCCTTCGTGGCCATTTCAATGCTTTCACCTGCGCCATTTTGTTGTTGTGGCTGTTGTGAAGATACATTCGGTTGCTGTGTTGTAGGGTCGTTCTCTTGCTCACTGGTATTCCTAGTGATCTCATTATCTCTTATAGAGCGATTTCTATGATGTCTTAGCTTCACACTTACAAACCCATAAGACGCAGACATAATGATGACCGGAATGACGTAGTTCAGCAAAAATCTAGCCATGTAGAACCTTCTCATCATTGGGCTGGGAAATTCTGGACCATCAGGGAAAATTTCTATGCACCAGAACTTTCCAGGGAAGCGCTTTGGATTCGCTGGGGTGAGTCGTTGAAAAAGGAAAGACGGGAAGACGATCGCCAGAGCGATTACCCATATCATGAGAAGTACTAGTCCAATCTCTTTAGAGCTCAATTTCCGTCGCGTATGATGAGTAGAAAATACCCTGTATCTGTGTAGGGCAATAGCTGCTAAAGTATTTGTGATAACGACTATTGAGAATGTCTGCATTGGACTGATCAGACGGCACAGGAACGAACCAAAAGGCCAATACATGAACTCAGAGTAAGCCACAATAAAGGGATTTAAAATCGAGACGATGATTTCGGCAGCAGCCAGATTGGCAACAAGATAGTGCGTAACTGATTTGCGAGTTAACTCGAATACAGCTTTGAGAACGACAGCGTTGCCAAGAAGTGATGCCACGATGACCAAACTGAAGATAATTAAACGAAAGATCCTGAGTGCCCGCGGCTCCTCGAAGTGAATCGCCGATGAATTTACAGACTGGTTTGCGAACATTGTCGTTCTTTTGGATGAGAGTTAATAAGTACGTACTAAAAAAATAACAGAGCTTGTAGGACGTATGTTGAGAGTCGGATAGCTGTTATGTTCACATCTGCGAAGCGGTACTGAGTCAGAACTGGCGACTTAGAAATTTGAGTATTCCATAGTCGACGAAGGTCAGCGCACCCGGTGTACTGGTCATAGCCTATTGGAGTTTTGTTCTTTGTCCAATTCTTCAAAATCCTCTTCTTTGATTTTTAATATATTTTTTAATTTCCTCTCCTCTTGGACTTGGTTTGTTGAAAAACTCTGCCTCAAAAGCCACTAAGAAGAGAAGGCTTGAATATTAATTCTAAATTCATTATTAAAGTAGAAGAGTTTTATCGATAAAAACGCAATATGATGCGTCACTGCCTGTTTTCCGTTTTTAGCTCTGTGCAGGAAACGAAAGCGATATGCTTTTCAACGTCTAGAAATACTTTTGGAGGTTAATTCAAGCCGTCTAACTAGTAGTACTCGTTGTATCAGGCAAAGAAGAAAAAAAAAGCGTCCAGAACAAAAGGCAAATCTCTGACAATATTTTCAGATTCAGTAAATAGTGTGTTGTTGTGAATGACTCCATTTGGGCAATCGAAAAACTAATACACGTCTGTACAGTGACAGGACTGGAGTGCGATGACAGATCTCCATAGATCTGTGTGCTCAAAACCCCCAAAAACATAAAAAACAAGACCTATTAACCATTGAGTATACTTCATTACATGCTTAGACATGCCTTTCTGTATTTCCAGCATGCCGAGCTAGACTGTTCATACATCCACAAACACAGTCTTACGTACGTACGTCATATTGAAAAACTTTTAAAAGCATGAAAGCAGATTTTATTCAACAGATTTCAAAAATACATTGTGTTTTCGCTTCTTAGTGTTGAGTCAAAATCACTCTTGTGAAGTCAGTAAGTTCATCTGGCTTAGTTATAAAGCGGTAAAAAAAAAAAAAAAAAAAAGGAGAAAAGAAAAAGAAAAAAGAAACCGCAAAAAAAAACCCTAGCGATCTGTGGTCATATCCACTTTCATTATAATGAGCTACGTCAAAAAGTAGATTATGTAAGGTTTAAAGTATCTGTCTGGATTATAACATCTCTGTTCTTTTTATTCCCTTCTTTTCAAAGACTGAAGCGATCGTATTGCTATCCGTTATTTGCGCCAGATGTTTTCTCGAGATATCATATTTAATGAAAACTATAAAAATAACGTACCGACTTTAGACTCTAACGGATGACGGAGTTACGTAAACCGCAAAACTAAAAAAGTCAAAAAGTTATTTTGTTTTACTAAGGTGAAAGATTTGCCTGAAGATTCTATTAGACTTATAATTACCTTATATGAATAGACGAACCGCAAAGATGATCCGTAATGATCAGGCAGCGAGGTAGACTAGATTGACACCGAGAAAAAAAATCGGAAATTAGTGAAAACATTCGAAATCCTTTTGGAACCGTTTGAAATTATTATGGAACGTTAGTCTTTGTTATTACAATTGAAAAGTTGGGATAAAAAAGATCAGAATTTTTCAAAAAAGAGACCTAAGGAAGAAAGTAGGTGAAGGGAGGGACGAAAAAAGCGGAAAACTATATAATTCAAAGGCTAATAAAAGAGAAGAAAAGAAAGAAAGAAAGAAGGAAAAAGGAGAAAAATATCTAAATGTCAGAAAAAGCTAAAGGGAAAGCAACGAAGATCTACTGGTTCAAAACTAAAGTACAAATTCTTAATTTCTGCCGCTAGAAACAATATAGCTTCATTTCACTGTCCCAATTTAAGAATGGGAGATTTCAACAATTACAGTAATACCTGAATTGCTTTATAAGAAAATTACACAGACCTTCTCTGGAAGTTTGGAACGCATGAATATATATTCTACGCAAAATAGAGGCCAACCCTGGCAGAGTGCTCACACTAAATCCGAGAAAAAAATACTAATTTTTAGTACTAAATAGTGATAATTAAACGATAGAAAACAAAGGATTCTGTATGAAATAGTACTATTTAGTACTAATTAGTGTTCACGGTTTTAGTGCGTGCACTCTATTCAAGTAGTATTACATTTGTAGGATCAAAAAGACATCGAAGGAAAATATTCAACCATATATAGTATTGTTTAAAATGGCACGTGAAGATTTCACCACTTTTTGACAGGCGCTTGCAAATATTTAAAACCTCGCTTCCTATTGGATAAAAGTTTGATTGTCATGAGAACAATATCACGTGATAGCATAATGTATAAAGCCGTCTCGCGCGTGTGCTATGCCTTTCTTTCCAGTTTTTGTGGCGCGTCGACTTGGTAAGTTGAATTAGAATCTTAGGGTTGTTTAAATTCGGGGTTTTTCATACAAAGGCTTGTATTTTACACTAATTTTATCGGCTGAACGAATGGTAAAACGCGGTATTTTAATTTATTGTAAAGTAGTTGAAAAAATTTTCGAACAAGGTGCGAAAACTCCGCGTTGCAAAATATGGCAACTTCGGGTAACATTCCAAGCTTTCAAACCTATTTTGAATGACCTAAGATTGAAGTTTCAACCTTATTTTCTACACAAACTAAAGAACTTTTCATTTTTGTTCGATATGACCATTGAATTTTGAAAGCTTCAAAGCTTTTAGAAAGACTTTTCAGCTGTGTTTTGGGTCGCGTGCAAAGCTACAATTCGAAAGTTTAAACTACATTTTAAAATTATTCTTGAACGGTTACAAGAATAATGCAATTATGACACGGAATATATTAAAATGTTGAAGAAAAAATTCGGAAAAAAAGGAGCTTTTACCTTTTTGACTCTCCTGGAGCTGTTCATCTCAACCCAAAGTTTGTAAAGTATAAATTATTATGTTAAAATATGTACTTTAATAGTCTCTTATTTATATTTTTTTGTATAGATTATTCATTCTTAGACTTATGTTGTGGTGCGAATTTGGAATTTTTGATTTTTAAAAGAAATTAAAATTGACTACAAAAAAAGATAAATTATGAATAGATAAATAATTATTAAAGCTTCCAGGTGATCTCGGGGAACGCGCGCACAGGATTGTTGTAGTTGCTAGAAAAGCAAAGATTCAAATTTTCTCTCACTGCGGCCGCCATGTTTTTCCCACAGCAGATTCGATAAAGCACCTAATCAGATTTCTTTCTGCGCGCTGATTGGCTGGTTTTTGATGGGCTGTCAAAACGAGATCGCCTGGTGGTGGAACGAACTTCGGTTTCTGTTTTGTTTTACACAACAATGTTTTCGTACAAGATTATTCGAGGTGGGTAATATATAGGGTGTCGAGGACGACCCCATTTTTAAGATGTCCAGTGATTCTCCCAAGAACATGTGTCGGTCTCTTTGTGGAAAGATTTCCTTTTCAGTAGGCCAGAATTGGGGGATTTATTACCTCGCTGGGAAGTCGTATCCGTACGTTTGCCCCTCATCGTGCTTGCGTTTTTCCTATTAGTTTTCTTTTTTTTTTTTCCATCTCTATTTTTCGTTATATTTGTAATGGTAGACGTGATGGAAGCTTCTAAATAAAAAATATATTGGTCATTTATGGTTCCCCGTCCTGTAGTTTTTTCCCTTACTTTGTTCGCGGGGTAAAATCGCCTAAAAACGTTTTTATTGCACTATAAACCATATTACACATGGGCCTCACCTTTAAAAGAGTTTGTAATCCCTTAGTCACGGACCAAATTCGAATGATCGATCCAGTTCGGCTTGGGCGGAGTTCTTTTTCCCATTTCAGGTTTCATTACTAGCCACCCGGCTAGCTCAGTTGGTAAGAGCGTCGGTCTATTGTGCGGGAGGTCGTGGTCCAAGCCTCGGCCGGACCAACACTCAGGGTCTTAAAATAACTGAGGAGAAGGTGCTGCCTTTGTAATTAAATCTGCAAATGGTTAGACCTTCAAGTCTTCTCGGACAAGGACTTAAAACCGTAGGTCCTGTCTCCCAACCCTTCCTAACCTACAGTAAAAATGGGGGACATAAAAGAACCTGTTGAATTATTCGTATAAGAGTAGGGGATTGTCTCTCGATTCAACAGCCTATCCCAATCTGGAGGCATTAATATTAACTTACTAACAAATCACTCATGATTGTAAGCTGCATGGCTGCTACTAGCGCCTAAAATACGCTGCCCGTAAAGTCCTCCACTTGTCATGATTGTGAAGCGCATTGAGACCATGTAAAATGCGCTATATAAGAACCCCCGTTATTATTATTATTATCCTATTTAAATCAGATTTTGGTGTTATCCTTATCGTCGTCTTCCGATAGGACAGTGGAAGACGTCTAGGGAATATATCTTCGTCATATTATATTTTAAATCAATCAACCGCCATCAGTCGAATTCCAATGCTGCAGTATTTTATTTGTCTTATTTTACTTTTTGAATTCTACAAGATTACTCATCTAAACTATTGTATTTAAAGTCTACAAATAGTAATAAATTTAATCTTTTACATTTATGATTAACAAATATTTTAATTAAATTTTCTAAACTAAAGAGCTCGGTTCTTAACTGGTGTGACTATAGCTAGGCGCTGCCAAGGGCAAGAAATATTTGGTTCACATTTTATACTGGTCTTATCTTCATCTCAGCTCTCTTAGCGGAGTACTTGTGTCCTTTCCAGTGATACCAGTTGACTCCATCAGCATGGGACTTGTGTATCCCGTGGTGGTACAGGCCGTTGAGGTTAGAGTTGTGACAGCCGCTACCGTACCACCAGGCACCTTTGAAGGACACTGCACAGTTTGTACCATAGGCATCATTGTCACGATCTTTGGTAGTGAAGGGCATACCACGATGGTAGGAGAGCGAGTCTCCAGCAGTACCTGCGTGATAAACAACGAAAAAAGTCGAAATTCCATTTCAGTAGTTTTGGTTGGTGTTAAAATTGGTAGAGATTTTGGTAGATATTTTGTCTTTGAACCAGAGGATCTTGCTCGGATTTGAAAGAAAACCAGACACGCATTTTTTCCCGTGCGCATTTTTCGCCTTTGTATTCAGACCTTAAATATATACATAATTTATTCAAGCTCACTTCACTTCAGTTCAGTTAAGTAATTTTCAGTTCAGCGTCGACCGTCTTAAGCTACACATCGTTTTGTAAGTAATTATTCCTATTTCTTTTGCTTTCCGTTTTAGTAACTATTTGCTTTAATCGTTTTCTGATCTTTCCTTTATTAATAGCAACTCTAACATGATCAAGTAAAACCTCAGTAAACGACGAGTAAAACTTGTGTATTTTTTAACCGCCCGGCATACTACACCAATATAGAGCACTAGTATTCACCATTTTCCATACATCAGCTCAGTGGTGAACTACAAAGCATTCAACAGAGGCTACAAGGTTCAAATTCGAATAATCCGGAAACCTTGTAATCTCGGTTTAAAAATGCTTTGTAATAATATTTTATTCAGATACAAGTTCAAAAGAAAAAAGAAAAAAAGAGAATTTAAAAACGAAGACCATATGGTTAGCCCTACAGTAAGGACCCTTACTAATAAAAAAGATAAAATATCTAAAATAATAATAATGAAAACTTTATACAATCGTAAATCTCGCTACTTATAGGTAATTTACATTTGGCTACTTGAATTGAATACAAAATGTGACAAATGACAAAAAGAAAAAGAAAAAACAAATGAAGACTATTATTGCTACATTAACTTGGGACTCTTCCATTCTTTGTTCCTGCAGCAGAAAATATAATATGATGATCTAATTGCAATATTTATTAATTTTCTGATGATGCAAAGGCGATCATTGTTATTGAAATCAAGGTCTTCTGACATGTTGATAAAATTAGCAGAATCATTAGCGAATACACCAAGTGCACTGATGGATAGGTTAGCGAAGATTACATTTTTATACTGATTTTTCAAACTTTGAACAGACTCCTTATATTTCGCGTTTTGAGTTATGTTATTTTGTAGATTTGATTCATAACCCACTGTTAGCTCGATAATAATAATAATAATAATAATTATTATTATTATTATAATCAGTATAATGATAATGATAATAATAATAATAATAATAATAAATATACATTAATATATAGATATTTATTATATAGATATCGATGAAATACCAGGTTTTCTCTAGTGTCGAAAACTTGATAACTTTCACCAGTGGAAGATACCATATCTTTCACACGTGAAGATATCGCTGTTGACATAGTAACGTATTTTAATAAAGAATTTTTGAGCTATTGTTTTTACATGGCGGCTTGGAGATACGAATTTTCTCGTGAGATATCAATTGAACCTCGAAGATAAAATTCGTATCTCCGCGCGCCCATGTAATATCCTCTATATGTATATCGTTAGATATAAGGTAATTTTTACTAAATTTAAAAATTTAGAAATTTAAAATGTATATTTCATAATATAAATAGATAATATAATTATAACTAAAACAATAAATACATACGGATTCGAGTGCGCTGAGGAAACAGCATAAGATTAATAGATATTAATGAATGTTAAACGTTTTTAAAACTATTTACATCTGATTTCTCTTGGAATACGTGATTTGGTAAGTTCTTTTCAAAGCTTGATAATTTTTACAAAAACTAATTCAGAGCGAATTTTGGACAATTTTATTCTCGCTCTCTTCGCAAAACTAGAGCGTCAATCTAACTGGATTTTTCATATATTGTGCTTGGATTATCCTAGATTCTAACAGTGTATTTTATTTTAAGATTTTTAAAGGTTATGCCTATTACGGCCGAAAATCAATGTATAAATTTGAGAGCGTTGTTTAAAAAAGGTTTTCTCAAAAATTTGGATAGGACGAGTTGTAGAAATTTCACTACCATCTAGATAAAGCTCTGGTCTATTGATGTAGGAATTTTAAATAAAAAACTTGAGCCGTTTTGAAGAAAACGGCGAAATGTGATTTTTAGTAAAACTCTTATTTTTGAGGTTTACAACGATAATTAGTAAAAAAACATTTATTCGATGCGTTTTTAAGATTTGATGCTGATTTTTCGTAAGGCTCATCTGCAATACTTGGAAATAGATATGTGAAAATTTCAAGTTCATGTTTGATATGCTTCAAATTTTGGATCGAATTTTCAAGCGCCGTCATAACTTTTGTTTTTGCCCAAGACTTTCCATCCAAATTTATACACATGCTGCAATAGTACTAGATGATAAGATTCTGAAAATTTCAGAAAAATCGTACCTGGGAATGAGGAGAAAAAAGCCAAAAACTAAAAATAGCACTGTTTGATTTTCGGCCGTAACAGGCTAAACATTTAAAAATCTTAAAATAAAATACACTGTTAGAATCTAGGAAATCCAAGCACATTATATGAAAAATCCAGTTAAATTGACGCTCTAGTTTTGCGAAGAGAGAGAGAATAAAATTTTCCAAAATTCGCTCTGAATTAGTTTGATAAAGCAGTTGACACAAGTTGACTGATTTCGCTTGGATCTTATACTGATGATTTGCTCTAGTGCTCTTACTTTTTGCAATACTCAAAGTAGAAAATCTAAACCATTCAAAACAAACACTATCTTATAACATTCCATTAACGACAGATACTCCCTTCTATATTCAAGCCGAGTATTGATACCTTCATAAGATATCTCGCGAGGTTTTTGACCTAGAGCGATTCTCGATGCTCTACGTTACGTCAATAGCTAAAGTGTTATACTGGGCACGCGTATTCTAAAATTGGTTTAACTAATGATTTATATAGCATAGAGAAAATGTCTTTGTCCTTGCTACCAACTGTGCGCTTTAATAGGCCTAAACTAAAACTTTATTTGCTATGTTTACCGTTACTTCTACATATGATGACCATTGTTGACCATCCAGTGAACCGATGTATGAAAAATGGTGAATATTTGTCACTGTTTCTTACTGGGAAACTTCCGCCAAAGTCTGTTAAGCCCCGTTTACACTGGCGATTTTCGTCGCGATTTTTGTTGCGATTTTAATTTTGTGGCAATTTTCGGAAATATAAAATCTTTTGTCTCATCCTTCAAAAGAGACATTCGTCTAGGAAAATCTTGGTATCCTGAAAAAAACCTTACAAGTAAATTCTTTACCATTATTTCATTTGGACAGGATCGCCGATAAAATCGCAGCAAATCTCAAGATTCAAGATAATCAAAGTTTCAAACTCTCTTCACTTCTTCAAAATAGGCACGTTTTTGTGAAGTGAACACTAAGTATTTCCCTTACCTGAATAAGTCCCAAGACTCAGTTTGTATTTGTTTCTTTCACTGCTCACAGCAAAGAAGTCGTACTCAGCATACGCGCTGATCCCCTTGGTGTCTTGTAGGTCAACACGAAGACGGTTACGAGTCTGATGGGTCAACCGGTTGATTTTATCCAGTCCCAACCAGAACTCGCCTTTCAGGTCACCAAAACCGTTCTTGTAGTCAGCCCAACCTCGATAGAAGTCGACTGAACCGTCTTGTCTCTTTTGAAAGACTGTCCATCCACCTCCACTCGTCTTCTGGTCACAGTAAACCTATGAAAGGAATGATCACAAAAACGATTTTTTATAAGCGAAAACATTAAAAAGCACTGAATACCTGTACTTGGTGACTTTTTTAACGCAATAACCAGGGCCGAAAGATCAAACCTTTACAAATTTTTACCTTGAATGGTCCTTTGCCATCAGGATCGACTGTGTAAACACCACTTTTCTGTCCACCCCCTCTAAGAACTTCAGCACAATTTCTGGACACTGAAAACAAAGCGATTGTTAGTTCTCAGCGCTAGCGTTCTGCATGATTGCAAAAGCCACACTCCGAAGACAATTAATTGTATTTTTTTCTTAGCACAATTTCTAACGCTGATCGAGTGAAGACCTACATACCACCTTTCGTACTAGAAGATGCTCCCAATTTTTTCATGATGACCTTCAATCCCTCCTTAAGGGTTTTCAAGGAACCAGAAATGTTTTTCAGGGCACCAGAAAACTGCTTGTAATATGCTGCACCACCAAAATATTGGTATTGGTATACATTGCCATGTTTTTTGGGTTTATTGACTTGATTTCCTTCAGTGACAAGAAACAAGCCGATCAAAATCAGCACAAAACTCAAGACTTTCATTTCAAGTGCTTTTCTTCTTCGATACTTGCGTACAACAATAGGACAACAGGTTGTGGGTAGATGCTGGATGCTGTGGGAATTAGGACAGAAAAAACTCAAACACGAATTTTAGACTCGTTTTTGAAAATTTATATTCGTCAGCTAAACTTCAATGATTCTATTTTGGTTGTTTCAATGTCCTGTTTATCTACCCTCCCTGTCTACATAGTATGGTAACTGATTTAAAAGGTTCTAGAATATAAATCGCAAGCGATTCATTCGGAACAAAAGGCAGAAAGGGTTGAATCGCTGGGCCTTGAGCAGAAAAAAAAATTTTTTTGGGCAAAATCTTTGGGAAAACTATAGCCCTATAATGGGGACTGTTAAAAATCGTAACGCCTCCCTACCCCAAATTTGAATTCAACATATTGTGCCCCCCTAGCTCCCTCGTGTTTGATTTGGTGCGCGTGCTTTGTTATTGAAGTTCTTTGTTTTATGTCATAAGGTTAGTTCGGCTCGTTTGAAGTAGAGGTTAATAGAATTGAATATGTTTAGTTTGGTTTTTGAAGTGCGCTAACTAAAAGTAAATACAAAGTTATGATAAAAAAACAGCTTTTCAAGGATTTGTGGCCCCTTAAAATTCTAAATGCTCGAGTGCAAAATAAATTCAAAATTATCTATAATTTTTTTTGCTTTTGTCATTTTATTTGAAACAATATCAGAGATGGTGTCATAAGAGACTATACATGATATTAAAGAATCGAGTTTTATGATAGAAACGTTTAAGATTTATTTGCATTGCACACTTAGTTAACTAAACAAACCATTTGACACAACTTGTTGAAACACGATGGGATGTTTGTTGTTAACCTAATTGTAGCATATGAAATCATTTTTATAAGTGCAAATTTTGAAGCTCATGTCAACTACTTTGATAGAAGTGCCTTTGTTCAGCATCTATTGTTTGTAGCAGTAAAACAGTGAAAGATAAATTAAGTTGTCATAGTTACAAAAAAAAATCAGTTCAAACTGTATTAATTCGCAGTTTTTAAAAATACAATGTTTAAATACCATTTACTTGTTGGAACTCTTTCATGGGATTATTATATCACGGTTCCTCAAATTGCTTTGGTATCGTCACAGCTAGTCTCCTGCGCAGGCTACCCCTTATTTTCTCTGTTGGGATGATCCTGCGACCTGCTGCGAAGGAGGATACGTCGCAACAACTTTGCAATAGTTTCTTGGGCAATTCAAATCAATCAAACGCCATATTCTATAATGTCATATTTTATTTTCAATTTTAAAATTGATTCTACAAGATTTCTCTTCTCAATTCAACTTAGTTTCTCTACTGTCTACGAACAATTCGTTCTTGTCATACCTTTTTAAGGGGTGGGGGGTGGGGGGGGGGGGGGGTAAAATTACATCAAGATCTTACATGCAAGTTCGTTGATAAAATAACTCTTAACTTCTATAATTGACGTTTTTTTTCTTTATAACTTCTTAACTTTTCAGTGAAATCTAATCAATCACTGCACGACATGAAGTGCATGTTTACGAATCATACAGGTCTTATCTTCATCTCAGCTCGCTTAGCGGAGTACTTGTCTCCTTTCCATGTGTACCAGTTGATTCCATCAGCATAGGAACTGTGTTGACCATGGTGGTACAGACCGTTGAGGTTAGAGTGATGGCAGGCCTTGTACCACCAGGCACCTTTGCGTAAAGCAGCACAGTTTATACTTTCGGAATCATTGTCACGATCTTTGGTGGTGAAGGCCAAACCACGATGATGGGAGAGCGAGTCACCAGCAGTACCTGTATGATTAAATAAAAAGATCTAAGGTTCGATCGGTCCAAGGAGTTTTGATTGACGTTAAAGGTTGTAGAGAAGGGGATTATGCATACGTGTACAAAAAGGCTACGTATTTTCCCTTCAGTTGCAATAATATTGGCGGGAGGACAACGCTCAACATAATTTAGGTGCTACTTCTTTTTGAAAAACAAAAACAAAACAAAAAACAAGAAAAACGTTGAATATGGTATATTTTTTACTGATTCTTATCATGAGAAATTTCCGCCAAAACTTACGTGTGTAAAGGATCAAGATAATGAAAGTTTCGAACTATTTCTGAAGTGAGCTTTTCCCTCACCTGAATAAGTCCCAAGACTCAGTTTGTATTTGCTTCTTTCACTGGTCACAGCAAAGTAGTCGTACTCGGCATACGCACTCTTCCCCTTGGTGTCTTCCAGCTCCACACGAAGACGGTTACGAGTCTGATAGGTCAACCGGTTGATTTTATCCAGTCCCAACCAGAACTCGCCTTTCAGGTCACCAAAACCGTTCTTGTAGTCAGCCCAACCTCGATAGAAGTCGACTGAACCGTCTTGTCTCTTTTGGAAGACTGTCCATCCACCTCCACTCGTCTTCTGGTCACAGTAAACCTATGAAAGAAAACATCACAAATTCAGTAAAGATTCGAATTTTTATTCAAAGCGATATGTTCATAACACAACGGAGAAAAATTGATATTTCATCGAACTACTAAAAACTATATACGAATACCTTGAATGGTCCTTTGCCATCAGGATCGACTGTGTAAACACCACTTTTCTTTCCACCCCCTCTAAGAACTTCAGCACAATTTTTGGGAACTAAAAACAAAACGAATGTTTTTCGATAGCAAGATTCGCAGTGACATGCAATTTTCCTGACAGTCTAACACTTATAGTGACATACACACCTCCTATCTTATTAGATGCTCCCAATATTTTCATGATGATATTTAATTTCTCTTCCATGGTTTTAAGGGCACCAGGCTGCAGAAAACAAAAATGTTTTTTCCTCTTAATGACTTGATTCCCTTCAGTGACAAGAAACAAGCCGATCAAAATCAGCACAAAACTCAAGACTTTCATTTCAAGTGCTTTTCCTCTTCGATACTTGCGCACAACAACAGGACAACAGATTGTGGGTAGAACTCACTGGATGCAGTGGAACAAGGACAGAAAAAACTCAAACACGAATTTTAGACTCGTTTTTGAACAAATCTTTCTGTTAGCCAATCTTGATTCATCTTTGTATTGTTATGGTTTCTATGTCCTGATTTAACCCACCGTGACTTATATGTGACTCATTTTGTACACAGAGAAAGAGTTGGATAGCTGAGCTTTGATCAGAAAAAAAAGATCATCAACAATTAATGAAGAAATAAAAAAAGAGAACAAAATTAAACACAAAATGTTTGTTCATCGGTTGATTAAAATATATTTACTAAATTTGATGTATCGTTCCTGCTTTTTATGTTATTATTCACATAAGAAAAGCACAAGAAAACGTTAGCAAACAGCGTAGAGCGCGCGCGTACATGCGCGTGCAGAAAATCAAACGATCAAATCAATGATATCATTGGATGATATTTTAGAATAGATTCTAAAAATCATAGCATCAAAGTATTCACATGATGGGGCACGGGAATTCCTTCTCTTAGTTCATATTCTCTTGTAAATACCTAATAAGATACTGAGAAGGTGATTGCAATAACTCTGCGTGTTAGGAACGCACTCCCAGAAGCTCGTAAGTCTCGTAAGATTGAGTCAGATTATTGCGACCACTTCCGTAAAGGTTGATTCCATATAATCCATAAAGAGTAGTCTACTAGACAGTATAGCTCTCCATTTTTTCCTATATTATCTCATTTAGTTAAGCATTGAAGGCTTTTTGTTATGGATTTAGATGGAATCATTTCTGACATTTGTCATTAGTTGAGCGCTTCATTATAACCAACAGCCGAATAGATGCAAGGTTCGGCAATATCTCACTAATTTGTTTCACAACTGAACTTTTACTTCAAAATTCTTTCATTTTGGGACGACCATTTTTTTTAGATTTCATGTTTTGACTTATTTTTCGTTTTTCGTTTTGTTTTGTTTTGTTTTTTTTTTTTTCAATTTTGGAGTTCCTTTTGAAGTCACATTTTTGTTGTATTAACTTTTTGAAAATTTTTAAAAATTTTAATATTTTTTTCGATTCAGTTAGTAGATAATTGTAACTTATTCTAATACTAGTATCCAAGAGAATATGAACTAAGAGAAGGAATCCTACCTATATAGTCTTGTAACCATCATGTGCACAGTTTGATGCTATTTTTAGCTTGGAGATGTTTTGAGCGCAGAACCTGATTGGTTGATTTCTTGAGGGTAGACGGCTTCCAGTCTTGCAGTAAACAAAGCTTGTGTTTTTTGTCGTGGACGTAGCGAAATATGGCGCTTTTCGTGTTCAAAAACGAGGCATTAAAGGGAAGCATGATTATCGCGCGGGCATGGTAACGAGTTAAAAATAGCATCAATGATTCTAAAAATAGCATCAAAGTGTGCACATGATGGGGCACGGGGATTCCTTCTCTTAGTTCATTTTCTCTTGTAGTATCCCATTTACTTGGTTACATCTAAGTTAACGCTTTTTCTTCTTGTTTTTTTCCTTCTATTTATTTGTTTATTTATCAATCTTTTAGCATCGGCTTTTTCCAGAGAAGTAGAAAACTTGAACTCCAATCTATGGAAAACAATACTTGATACAATTAATAATAATAATAATATTTTAGTTATATAGCGCCCTTTCGTAAAATGTCCAAAAGCGCTTTACAAGCAAATAATAATTAATAATAATAATTAATAATAATAATATCTGTAATACAAAATCAAAAAACTATGTAATCTAAAAGTCAATAAGATTTAACGAATGATCAAGGAAAAGCTTTGCGAAATAAATATGTTTTGAGATAACTCTTGAAAACATTTAAAGATGTACTACATTTAATTTGCAGTGGCAAGGCATTCCAAAGCATTGGAGCAGAAATAGAAAAAGCGCGGTATCCATAAGACTTTAGATTATAATTTGAAACCTTGAGTAACCTCTTAGAACCAGATCTCAAACAGCGTTGAGGAGCATACGGGCTCAAGTAAATCGCAGAGATACTTTGGAAAAGACTGAATTACAATCCAAAAACTTCAAAATCAAAGGTTAAAAACGATCAATGCACAAGAAAAAAAATTTAAAACTTTTAGACGTCCAGTGATTCCAAGATCCTCCCAAGAACACAGGGAACCCGGTTATATTTTTTTGCTTCTCTTAGAAAAGTAACTTTGCTTTTTCGTGGGTTTCCTGTGTTGTGATCGGATGTAATCAGATCTGCGCTGTGATCAGATCGGCACTGTAAACTGATAAAAACTGTAAACTGATAAAACCGTTGGTAACGCACTCTATAGTAAACACTCAAAAGAAGAGAACTTCTCTCCTTTTGACTGCTTACTAAAAAGTGCGTTACACACCACAGGCAACCCATAAGAAACAAAACATCAACGGTTATTGATTTGAATTTAATCGGCTATCAGTTTACAGCGCCGATCTGATCACAGCGCAGATCTGATTACATCCGATCACAACACAGGAAACCCACGAAAAAGCAAAGTTACTTTTCTAAGAGAAGCAAAAAAATATAGCCGGGTTCCCTGTGCCAAGAACAAGTTTCGGTCTCTTTGTGGGGAGATTTTCTTTTCAGGGGCCGACCAGCATTGGTTCCCACGCGCTCAACAAGTTAGTTAAAATATCTCCGAATTAAAAACTCTGTTCGTGGAAAATTGATTATGAATTGTTTAATTTTTTTACTGTCCTTTATGAAATTAAAGAATTTTTTTTTCAATCTTTGTAGACTCTTTAAATTAGATAGCTTGCAAACCATTAATCCACTATTTTGTTTCGTTGGTGCTATATATTTTGTAGGGAATATGAACTAGTTTACTTTCTCTCGGAAGTACTACTGATTCTATAAAGCTTTAGTAGTTTGAAATAGGTTGAAAGCCCAAAGATCGATTTGGAATTTTTTATAAGTTGATTTTTGAGGAAGGAGGAAAACCGGAGAACCAGGAGAAAAACCCTCGAAGCACAGGAGAGAACCAACAAACAACTGTACTCACGTACGACACTCTGAGCCCGGTAGGACTCGAACCCGGGGTCGCTTTGGTGAGAGGCTGCATATTAGCAGCGCAAGCCACCCGAGCTTCTGCCTCATTCTCATAAAAAAATCAGCGATTCCGCCTAAATTAATAAACTGCTATATTCCATGCTAAAGTGTTTTATTTTCACTTTTTTCAATCTACACATTTCCCCCCCATCAAATTACTTTCTTTTGATGTAAACAACTGAATAATGCGTTCCTGTTACCCCTTTTGTCATGCAATTCCAATGGAATTTAACAAAATGCGGTTCTTTTCGGTGAAATCTAATCCGAGCCAAGTAAATGGTAAATAGCCAAGGATTTGGTTGCGATTTTATGCAGGTCTTATTTTCATCTCAGCTCTCTTAGCGGAGTAGTTGTATCCTTTCCAGTCTTGCCAGTTGACTCCATCAGCAAAGGACTTGTGTTGACCATGGTGGTACAGACCGTTGAGGTTAGAGGAGTGACAGTCCGTATACCACCAGGCACCTTTGAAGGTCACTGCACAGTTTCGACTCTTATCGGAATCGTAGTCACGATCTTTGGTAGTGAAGGCCATACCACGATGACCTGACAGTGAGTCACCAGCAGTACCTGAAGGATATATAGCAAGAAGAACGTGTGATATTTGGAATCTTTATATGCGAAGGACTATTAAGAGCATAGGAAGAAAGGAAATGATGATGGGCAATATGTTGTTTCAATTCCTTAAAAAAATCCTTCAATAAATATGTAGTAAGAACAAAAAAATAAGTACCTGAGTAAGTCCCAAGACTCAGTTTGTATTTGTTGCTTTCACTGCTCACAGCAAAGTAGTCGTACTCAGCATAAGCGCTGTTCCCCTTGGTGTCTTGTAGGTCAACACGAAGACGGTTACGAGTCTGATGGGTCAACCGGTTGATTTTATCCAGTCCCAACCAGAACTCGCCTTTCAGGTCACCAAAACCGTTCTTGTAGTCAGCCCAACCTCGATAGAAGTCGACTGAACCGTCTTGTCTCTTTTGGAAGACTGTCCATCCACCTCCACTCGTCTTCTGGTCACAGTAAACCTATGAAAGGAATGATCACAACAAAAATTGCTTGGTATTTCAAATGTTTTTCAAGCGAATATCCAAATTGATCATGTAAATTTTACCTTGAATGATCCTTTGCCATCAGGATCGACTGTGTAAACACCACTTCTCTTCTCACCTCTGCTGAGAACTTCAGCACAATTTTTTGGTGCTGAAATAAAAGGATAAATTTTGTCAACTTAATTACGTTCGAGCGTGGGGAAATCTTTTGAATAATTCAAAAATGGACGTGGTTGATTTTAGAATATAGAAAGTGTTTTTATAGCATGCTTCCTGGAACAGTTTCTAGTCCCGCCCAGCTATATAGGACCAATTTCAATTTCTCCACTGGCGTACCCGTTTCATTGGAAGATGTCCCCAACTTGTCCAAGACTTTATTCAGCTTGTTTTCCAAGGTTTTCAGAATACCCAAAAACTGTTTTGAGTCAACTGCACTTCCGAAATAGTTGTAATAAACGTCGCCATCTTTTCTGACCTTGGACACTGGTTTTTCTCCAGTGACGAAGATGAAAAAGCCAATCAAACTAACTGAGAATACGAAGCTCAAAGCATTCATTTCAGTTTGGTGTCTTCGTACGTTTTAGTTGGCACTCCAGCAAAGTCATAAAGACATAAAGTTGTGCCAGGGTTTGCATAAAATAACAATTTAAGGGAACTGGAAAAAAACCTATAACAGGAATTTTAAACTCGTTTTTCGGTTTAAGCCTACGAATTTCGTTCTAGCCATTAGTGACTATAGGTTACTTTTCATTTGCAATTGGAATTAAATTTTAAAATGTCCTTTCATGTCATATACGTGTTTGTGCAACGTTAAATTGCCTATCAAGCCTAAAAATCAAATAGAGAATATCTCTGTGAGAATTAGCTCAAAATGCCCGAATCTTATGGTTGGCTACAGTGCGATATCAAAAAGAAAGTAAAGACCATTCTTATTTGTGTTAGAATAGCTTTGAAATCAGGAAGAGATTCTGTAGGTTTGATAGGCACTTTAAAAGCCTAGCTACTTTCTTTCTGTTAGAGCAGAGACCTTGGCAAGCATAAGTATGCACAACGACATAGTCGAGTGCAAACAGCATTCAAAGTCAATAGTCCACTTCACATTTCCCTGCGACAATTTAAAGGTAATCATACCTGTGCCATCGAAGCGAGCAGGACAGCCATTTATAGCACATGGGTGGCGGACGCTACATAATTAAACGCGTCGTACGTCTTTCAGCGCTGTGAGTCAAAATGGTCGGGTCACCTCAACCTTGCGAGCAATAAATGTGAATTGAGTTTGTTTGATGTGTGGTTCTCTCGATCCTACGACACAAGGGTTTTCACTGTGTACACACATTAACTAAAGGTTTTGCTATGTCCAATAGAAATCAATAGAGCCCTTGAATCAAATCTCTACACGAGAGTCAAACACTCTACATGAATAACATTTTAAGATGACCCGTCTTTCATACTTGGTTAACCAAACAAAAAACACTTAATTTCGCTTCAACGTGTTCAAACACGATGGCCGTATTGCAATATGAAAGTCCAATAAAAAGTGCCTTGGAAGCAGTACGTTCAGTACTATATTGTTCAAGTTCGTAGCAGTAAAACATTGTTGGAAGTTGTTATCTATTCCGCAATTGTTTTCTAATCCTTACACAGTCTTTTCTTTTGACTTTAGCAAGTATCGCCGAGAAAGAACTAGACACTGAAAATGAAAGTCTTTAACCCGTTTTTAATCCTAATCGGGGTATTCCTCGTCACTGACGGAGCACAAGTCTTCAAAGGCGGGAAAAATGGTGTCTATAATATCAACATCGGAAGTGCAGTTGAGTCAAAACAGTTTTTGGGCATCCTGAAGACCTTGGACAAGAAGCTGAATAACATTATGGAAAAGTTGGGAACGTCTTCCAATGGTATGCCATGATGACTTCATCTTATCCACTTCGTTCTAAATTATTCGAAATATTTTCCTGCGTTCGAAAGTAAAGTTCACAACTTTTTTATCTTTGTCAGTTTCAGTGTCCAGAAATTGTGCTGAAGTTCTCAGCAGAGGTGGGAAGGAAAGTGGTGTTTACACAGTCGATCCTGATAGCAAAGGACCATTCAAGGTAAAATGTATCAATTTGGATATCCGCTTGAAAAACATTTGAAATACCAAGCAATTTTTGTTGTGATCATTCCTTTCATAGGTTTACTGTGACCAGAAGACTAGTGGAGGTGGATGGATAGTCTTCCAAAGAGACAAGACGGTTCAGTCAACTTCTATCGAGGTTGGGCTGACTACAAGAACGGTTTTGGTGACCTGAAAGGCGAGTTCTGGTTGGGACTGGATAAAATCAACCGGTTGACCCATCAGACTCGTAACCGTCTTCGTGTTGAACTACAAGACACCAAGGGGAACAGCGCTTATGCCGAGTACGACTACTTTGCTGTGAGCAGTGAAAGAAGCAAATACAAACTGAGTATCGGAACTTATTCAGGTGAGGGAAATTTAATGCATTTAAATTTTCTCGACCTCTCTTTTTTTCGCGGGAAGGGAATGGAGCGGAGTGGAGAGTGGTTAACAAGGTTAATAACTTAAAAAAAAGGTTAGCAACCAGTGGCAGATCCAGATGGGGGGGGGGGGGGGGGGGGTCGAAGGGGTCCACGGACCCCCCCTTGAAGGTTTGATCTTTTAGGTAATAGAAATATGTCTTATATAAATTTTGCTTAAAAGTATCCACAAAGATAATGTTGAACACAAAATGATAGATATTTGCTGTTATAATGTTTAATTTACCTTTAAGTTCCGTTACTAGATAGTAAATTAGGTGATTAGAGCCAATCTTTTTGTCAAACATCGACTAAACAAAAGAGAATTATACACAGTTTAAGAAACGGAGCCCCCTTTTGAAAAATCCTGAATCCGCCACTGGCAACTAATGCTAGCGAGCAGTCGGTTTAGCTCAGTTTCCTGCACGTACGTAGGTCATATAACGAATTTTCGACTGAAACTTGATGATCGTAATTATCATGCAATATTTGCATCATGATTGCAGCAAACGTTTTTCCTTTTGCTCACCAATCTTCGTAAGGATTTGGTGAGTGCATTTTATTTATTCGAGAATACTTATCCTTTTCATCCGTTCCTTTTATTGTCTTTACCAGGTACTGCTGGTGACTCATTGTCAGGTCATCGTGGTATGGCCTTCACTACCAAAGATCGCGACAACGATATCCATAAAAGTGCAAACTGTGCAGTGAACCACAAAGGTGCCTGGTGGTACAAGGCCTGCCATCACTCTAACCTCAACGGTCTGTACCACCATGGTCAACACAAGTCCTATGCTGATGGAGTCAACTGGTACACATGGAAAGGATACAAGTACTCCGCCAAGAGAGCTGAGATGAAGATAAGACCTGCATAAGAAACGAATTACTAAAAAGGAGCACGATATTAGGCCGGACAACCCCATGATAGAATTAACTAAGTAGTTGAAATGAATGATTGGATAGCTTGCAAGCCATGTAACCATAGTACCTGCAGTTGTTAACTTATATAAGAGGACAAGAATCCTGTCAAATTTGAGAAGTTAATAATAATAAAAGATGAAAGCATGAAAGATCTCGTGTAAACATCGTTATATTGAAGAAGATCCTTGATCTGGGATTGAAACGTCTAACTGTAAAACATGTATGAAAAAGTCACAGAAAACAAGTAAAAAATTCATAAACACGAAAGATCGTAGTGGTTTGAAATATAATATTTTAGAAAAACATACAATCGGTATCATTTATCTTTTCACGCGGCGGAAGGCGGAGCAGTTGAGCAGGTGAGGGTATAACATTGAGTATGAGAGGACATTGACTATAGATGATGATGGCAAAAGTTTTAAACTCTTCGACCTTTGCCATCATCCACAAGAAAATACTCTAAATATGAAAGGAGAAGAGACTGAGAGGGAGGTGAGGAGGGCAGAAAAGAAAGGAGAAAAATGACTTAAACAGAAGGAATCAATTAATCTTTATTCATGTTCTCGTGGCGTTTCTGTCTGTATACCTCGTAAACTATAACACTAGCCGCAACACCCGCACTAAGACTATCTACACCTCCAACCATTGGGATTCTGATTGGCTGGCTAGTTCGTTCTTGTATTAATCTACGAGCCTCGTTACTAAGCCCCGTAGTTTCTCCTCCAATTAATAGAGCACTGGGGCTTAGTGTCCAGTCCACCTCGTAGTGTGCCTTGCTCGTGTCTCCTTCGGAAGCTTTTTTTAATTGAGAAGAACAACGAAACAAGATTAATTTAATCATAAAAGAGAAAATGGGGCGGAATAAGTAGTTTAAGAATACAACGGATAATGAATGGGAGAATTAAGAGAAATGGTAATTTTACCATTACCATCAATACCATATTAGTTTGAGCGAAATGCTAACCCAATTTAAACATTCTAATGAAATAAAACAAGGTGCAGAACTCCTAAAAGAAGAATTTTACTTACTTTCCACTCTGCTATCGGCCATAAATACCCTCGTATTTTTATCAATTTGGTTCAAAATGGATTGCCAGGTCAACGAGTAAAATATAGGAAGGTGAAAATGTCCACCAGCAGCACATCGTAACACTTTAGGATCCCAAACGTCCATTGATCCTTTCGTTGTTATCAAAGATCTACAGCCTGCCGCCGCAGATACTCGAATTAAAGTTCCTGCCAATAATATAAAGACAAAAAAGTTTAACAATTAACCAACGGTACCAATTTGAGTTTTCCAGTTCTTGGGGCTGCATTGGTGTCAGCCACCATAAACATGGTCAACAGAGGTTTTGTACCATCATGTGCCGGCGCCTATAATACAGCTTGGGCTGCCTGTGGTTAGGTGGCAGAACAATAAAATCCCTTTGCTCGATCTTGGGTATTTAATACTTTCTCATGCAAAAAGACTGTATTATTCCTAAAGAATGCGACTTCTGAAGGGGTCAGTTTTCGTTAGTTATGGTGGACGTTTCAAGGAAGGATCATCCTTTTCCAATCAATCAAGCGGACATTCCGCTACTTTCTGCAAATTGCGAATCCTCAATAAAAGGCACGGCTAGTACCTTGATGATTTCTTGCAAAAATGCCTCAGCCCCCTCGGAAAATCAATAAAACCAAACCTTCCTTGAATAATTATCGTCATCATTGTTTGACACACTATTAAAATATTTTACCTAGATTGGAAGGATCCTTGACTCCATCACAAATGATAGTCAATGGCAGATGTTGCTTCTGATATTGAGGATCTATAGATGGCCTATTAGCACTACCCCCTGCGGAGGTCTTTTGAACACACCCACTATACCAGGTGGAGTCACTGTTGATGACAGCCTCTGCATTACATTTGAATCAACTGGTATAAATAGTCTTTTATCTGTCTCTAATGGAAGCCTTTCAAGAAGTGTTTTATTTGAGAAGAATATGTTTACAGTGTCGGCTTTGGCAAG
Source organism: Actinia equina (assembly GCA_011057435.1). NCBI lineage: Eukaryota > Metazoa > Cnidaria > Anthozoa > Actiniaria > Actiniidae > Actinia > Actinia equina. Next base: position 49,916 of record WHPX01001407.1, read on the forward strand.
TAGTGCATCTTTGATTAGCCTCCATCCCTCCAGGAGAATTTTGTCATGTTTTTCTCTGTATTTTCTTTCCTTTAGTGAGATAGCTAACCTTTGTTTTAGGATATAAAACAACTTTAGGTATATATTTCAATGATGTAGGAAGTTTCCAACCCTCACGAGGCAAAAAGGATTGATGACATAGTGATTTTAGCCAGCTTTATCAGAAAAGACCTCAGAAACTCTTTACAAGATACTGCATAAGATTCCGTACATAGCAATTTACGTGATTTTTTTAGACAACAGAAGATTAGTCTGGGTTCCCTGTGGTTCTGTTATTTCACAGCTTTGAGTTTATTTGAGTTTTGCCGAAATAAATTAAACTAAGAGTCTTTAATAAACGTAAGCTTACTTGATTCTTGGACTTCGTTTTCCTGCGGTCAAACTCCATGATTCAGCCTCACTGAGCTCTGAGCTGAAGTGTCTTGTTTGGATCGCGAAAAATGGTCCACCAACTCGTCGTACGAAACAGATTAAGACACTCATTTTTGCAATGAAATCAAACTGTTAATACCATTTGTGATAGGAGGCACATAGCATCATCTTTATTGAACTTCGTAAACCTATGAACAACACTTTTTGTGGCAAAAAATGGAAAATTTTGAAAATTTACCGATATCGACCAGGCGTTCTTCGCAATAAACCGCGCGTTCGACTGGTACTATTATGCGACCGCAGTAACATAACAAGTATCCAGCAGTTTCCAACGAAGACTTGAAAGTGCGAAGGAAATGTTCAAAGAAGTTGACTTTTATCTTACATTTTTAAGAAACCAAATGGATCTTACAGCTTTTTGACTATCAGAATGAAGCTTTTCAAGCTTTGGGTTCACCAACATACATTCAGTGAGGACGATTTGATAATTAATCCTAAGGAATTTCCTGATGGAAGAGTCGGCGATGTGTTGGAGATCTTCCATCCTGAAGATCAAGGGTCCGCAAGACTCTTGCTACAGATTAACTCTATTAGTGATTTCCAACAGAAAGATACTGTCAGTATTGAGCAGTCTGTTGCCAACTTGTTTCAGCTGCGTACTTATTCAAATGTTAACGTGAAAAAGGTATATTGTGTTAAATTTTGCTGGAAGAGCTACTTTAGCTAATTGATTTTGGAGTGCAATCACGTGACTCAAAATCACTTGAGATATATATAAAAAACCAATGAAACAGCCACCATGTTGGTTGATCTAACAAGAGAAGCTAATGAGGCATGCTTTGTTATCGTCAATCAACAAGGCAGCTATAACATGACATGCACCCCAAGAATATAATAATATTATCATAATTATCATCATTTGTCATCAAAGTGTCAAAATACAGTGAATCTAGTTTTGAGTTCTCTTTGTTCAGTCTTTGTCTCGGTTGTGCGTTTCAACCAAAACCTGTGGCATTTTACTCAACACGTATTGTTCCACAGTGCATACATTCCTTAATATACAATGGACCTTAATGAAAGAAAAGAACACATTTGTGTTGAGCAAAGACAAACTTTAAATGGGAGTATAATGACAGCATAATGAGGTAGACTGTAAATAACATTGTATCTACATGTAAACAGATATTTTGGGATCACAGTAAAGTAATATGTGTTAACTGTCTAGAATTAACCTATATCTATTGGTCTACGCCTGTTTCATAGGTGGATCCTGATGAAGTTAGTGTAGACTTAGTTGATGTCCTGGTTAAGGAACAATACCTAAGTAGGAATGATATGTGGAGACTAGCCAAGGCACTGGTCGGCAAGTGTGTCTATGTCTCCAAGAAAGTCTCTTTCTCTGGAATCCGAGGACAAATCAATGAACTATGGAAAAAAGGAAAGCAGAAAACATGTGGAGTGATATCCAAGGATACAAAGGTTGGTAATAGTAATAGTGGGTATAAAGGTTCATGCACGTGACATGTATGGTGGCTCCAATTGGACCATAAGCTTATGAATTATTAATGAGTGTTTAAAATGTATTTAAAACACTCATTAATAATTCATAAGCTTATGGTCCAATTGGAGCCACCATACACGTCACGTGCATGAACCTTTATACCCGATAAAGTCCTCTTCATTAGTATTCAAGTGATTTTATATAAAGACACGTGATCTTTATATAAAGACCACTCGAATACTATGAGGATGACTTCATCAGGGATGAAGTATGCATCCAAGTTTAGATGAAGACATAGAGCTATTCACTCTGGTTGCGCATGCCCGTGACGTCAAATCTCTATCGAAGTATAAAAATCCATGTTAGTGACGTGTATGGTGGCTCCAGTTGAACCAAAATCTTATAAATTGTTCATAAGTGTTTTAAGCAGTTCAAAAAACTCGTAGATCGTGTTTTATCAGGTATAAAAGTACTCGGCTACGCCTCGTGCTTTTATACCTGATAAAACACTCCTACTCGTTTTTTAAACACTACATAATATTGAATATAGTATGTGTAGGAGTGTGGATGAGGGGACACTTCAAATGGGGCCTGGCTAACCTTGTGTCCTCTTGGGCTTTACCAGAAAATAGGATTACTTTTTTCTATAATTGGCAGGTTATGTTTAGTTGTCATACACAAGTAGTGATTTTTAACCATTAATGATTTTTTGTCTTGAGAGATTGGCAATGTAGGTTGTATTTGAGTTTTTAAAGTTGTGGATAGCCTCCCCCACTCATTGCAAAGTCTAATATTTTTTTGATCCATCCTCCCCCCTCAAAATTCCTAAATACTGAACATTGGTTATGAGGAGGTAGATAGTTGAAGGTTTTGCATATGTCTTTTTGTTTAAGACATTTATTTTGGACTTTTAAACAGGTCGTGTTTCGTTCACTGACAGCCGAGATCTTTCTCTTCATTCAAATGAGCCAAGAGATGTGGGACTTTGAACTGAATGGTGACTTGTATTTTGAAAAAGTCATCAATGGATTTCTGCATGAATTGTTTACCAAATGGAAAGACCTGAAATCTAACCATGAAGTCACAATCGTGCTTTTCTCCAGGACATTTTATGACTGCAAATCTATAGGTAAGGCCATTTTATGCCACTTATGGTGCTACAAGATATGATGATAATAATAGATCATTGTGAAGATAATTCACATCATGGATGGACGGATTAAACTTGGTGTTAGACAAACTAATTATTTACTTGCAAAAAATATTTTTTGACTGCCATAACGAAATTCACTAACTTAATAGCCCTATTGAGTACTGCAATTTTGGGCTAATATTTTTTATTATATTTTTTATATTTTTTCTTTACACTAAACGTCATTCTTGAAGTCAATACCATAATAGTGACATCTTGTGTGAAGTGACTGTTTTTTTCAATACTTAGATTCCTTTCCACTTGAGAAGCGAGGAAGCATTCTACAAGATCCTTACGGCCGATTCTACGAAGACTTCTATCAGGTGCTTGTTCAAGAGGAGAGAAGAGACGACTGGCTACCAGTTCTGGTCACACTCAAATACCACTTCAATCAGTATCCTAAGTACATCAACTGCTGCCAAGATATTCCTGGAATGCCTACAGGAAATAACTCTACAGCTTTTGAAGGGAACTTCCTGGAATCGATCAACCTAACGATGAATAGTAAGTCCTCCAAAACATGTCTTCCATGACCAATCGATCTGTTTTGGACCTAGAAGTGTTTTTTTAACATGCATTGGACATTGAAATGATAAAAGCTCTTTAAGACAATGATATTGATGTCACCATTGAGCAGCGCAAACTGCTTTCATAGTTCATTTGTATAATCTTTGTGGAAATAATTTATGCAGGCAATGAACATAAAGCTTAATTTTTTGCAAGCGGTGATGAAGAAATATATTTTGATTTTGTGTCTGTAACTTCACCGGTTGCTCAAGTAACATGTGCAGCTGTTATGTGATGTGAATGTTGCTGTATGGGGGAGGGGGGGGGGGGGGCTAATGGGATTTTGTGACTTTTAAGTAAATAGAGGCATGACTCCTTCCCAACACGTTGTCCCCTATTAAAAAAATAAATTTTCTATTTAGCTAATTATTTTTTGGGTGGTCCACCTCAAATGCCATATTATTTATGTGCCCCCATAAATACCACCCCCCCCCCCCCCCCCCCCGCCTGTACAATATGAATGTTCCCTTAACAGTGTGATTACAGCTTTTTATTTTTTCATTTAGTTTTTGAGAAGAATCACTTGGATCGTAGTTTTGACCGCACAGGTCAAACTATTGTCATGGTGACGCCAGGACCGGGCGTCTTTGAAGTGGACCGCTCACTGAATAGCATTACCAAACAACGTATGGTTGATAGTGGTAAGGGCTTTTGTTTTTCTCTGTTTTACTTCATTTTACTTCCTTCCATTCCTACTTCCTTGGGCGCAATTTTTTTTTTCATTACAGACCTTTTGTTATTCCCTTGAGAATGAGATTCTTTGTTTCAGTCGTATCTATATAAACTACTTGCAAGCACATGGGAATGCAGCTCAATTTGGAGGGCAAAAAGATAGGTTTTCAATTCTCAGGATATTGAAATTTTTTTGTCCTCCAAATTGAGCCGCTTTGACGTCACATGCAAGGGGTCTATTCATGTGTCTTCTCATGTACAACCGTTGAACAAAGAAATAATACTCTAGCAAATAACACGTGGTCTGGAATGGGAAAACATGGAGAGGTTTTGCACCATCACGTGACGGCAGCCATGTTAGATGGCAGGAACAATACAATCGTTTTACATGAGAAAGAATTCAAATCCCAAGAGCAAAGGGATTTTATTGTTCTGCCATCTAACCACAGGCAGTCCAAGCTGGATTATGTTGCTGGCACGTGATGGTGCAAAACCTCTATCGTTTCAAAATGTTTCAGGTGTGGCTGTAGATTTGGTTTGCATGGCAGAACAGCCATTGCATTCAGTACCTCTGTTGAAGTTTTATAATAAAGATGGCGATCGTAGGGTCAACATCGGTGATGACTATAACATCCCACACTGGATGAACCATAGCTTCTATACATCACACAAGGCCAAGAACAAACATGATTCCTTTCGACCTCGCGTCAAGATACCGGATGTTGTGTTGAACTACTTTAACGTGAAACCAGAGGAAAATCCATACATGAAAGGTAACAAGTTGTTTAAAAAGGCGGTTTTAATATGAATAGAAAACAATACGCAAATTTGTAGCCGTACTGTAGCCGTGTCGTGTCTTACCTTAGGGGTAACTACGCCGGGATGTAGCTGGATAAATTACTGGAAACAATGGGGAACCATTTCAGTGTTAGAGCATGTCGTATTTGTGCTGCAAATCAATGCGGTATGTTTCACTGACTCGAAAATCGCTCGATCTGTGCTCGGGCTTACGGTGGAATTGAGTGCATGTACGTCGAGGGATAAGGAGGAGAAAGGACAAGCGTCTGGACTATAGGGTAGATAGAAATTGAATCTAACTATTAATTTGTTAATTAAGATATTTTGATTTTCCTCATAGGTCTGCACAAAAATTTCCTTCCAATGAACGCCAAAGACCAACTTGCCAATCAAATCCCAGATTTCATAAACTACAAAGAATACGATGCCAATGTATTCCGCGCGGCAACCTCGGCTAAACAAAAAGCAAAGAACGTCGATCGCGGTAAATCCTCACGTTCTGCTCCTTCGTTTTCTCGACCCAACAGCTCGTCGGACCTCGAGAAATTGAACAAGTCACGTGACGATGGTAATGTGATTCGAGAATATTCCCCACGTGACTCGGTCAATGGTGCTATATCCATACCATCATCTTCGAGGTCGGTGAGTGATTGATTGATTGATAACTTTTATTTCGACAGGGTGGCCCATTCAGCATAGCTGGTATCCATAGGGCCCTGGGGCCCATAGGGGTCCATAGTGATTAGCAAGAATAGTCAGTATTAATAAAAGGAGTGGAAGATGATTTAGCAATAGTGCACTCTCCTCTCACCTCTGAGGTCTGAGAATACTGAGAATACAGTATTAATAAAAGGAATGGAAGATGATTTAGCAGTAGTGCACCCTTCTCTCACCTCTGAGGTCTGAGAATACTGAGAATACAGTAATAATAAAAAGGAATGGAAGAGGATTTAGCAATAGTGCACTCACCTCTCACCTCTGGGGTCTCGGGTTTGATTCCCAGACTTAGTATCACATGTGAGTAAAGCTGGTTTTGTCTTTCCCTTTATTCAAGGATTTTTCCCCGGGTTCTCTGGTTTCGCTCCGTTTATTCTAACACGATAAATCCCTATACGATCTGTAATTTAGCCGCACCCATATTTACATCCGCCTGGAGGATTTTGACATAAACTGTTCATTAGCGAGCCTAAACTGGTAAACCGGCCGAATGAAAAAAAAATTTTTGACTATGATCTCATTATTTGATTTGATATTCTGACTGACTGCGTTCTCTTGCAGCCTGCAAGACACTCACAAACAGATGTCACAAGATATCGCATCTCAGCGTCGATGGATCACACGATATACGCGCAACTATCAAAGGGTACGTCTAGTCTAGAAATGACACATTTTTTGTGTGTTTATGTTCGTTCTGATCCAAATCAGCGTGCACGGGCGCGCAAAGATGCTTGAGAACGAATGAGGGTACATCAAGCTGCTCTTCATTTTCTCCTTTCTTCTGTCTTTATATCAATGGCATTTGCTGGAGGAAATTTCAGAAGACTTTTCTTGTCTGCTTCACACCAGCTTCACCGACGGGTTTTTCAGTGGCTTAAAACGCAGTTGACCAAACGCCGACTCCTTCCCTTGTTGATATTTGCCACGCTTTTCAATTTAGAAAATATTCTTGGCATTTCATTATGAGCGATTACGTAGAAACAATGAAAAGATAATGAATTTGTTGGTCGATCTGACAGATTTTTATGATATTTTAGATTTACAAACTCATGCACAGTTATCAAATGATAATTAAACCCGAGCGTCCTACGTTGTGTGACAGACCCTAAGAACGTCTGTGTAGGAGGCTAGCAAAACCCAAGACAAGTTAAACTCTAAGTCGATTGATCTGTGACTGCGTGCTCTGACTTAGATCAGTTCAGGCTCGATAAAATATTGAGAGTTCATGATTTTGAATTTCAGGTTATTCCCCAGGCCATCAGAATGATGAAGACGATGAATTCCGAATTGAAATGGATCAAGTCGTTGTTGGTAGCGCAGGCGCGCCAAGACATTTCCCGCGCTTTCTTTCCCGCGTTACCCATGATCCTCGACGCACTTTGTTCAATCCCTTCAAACCACTCGATATTCCTTGCAGGTAATGACACGACACGTGACAGTCACGTGTCAGTTGTTAATCGATATGTAAATGAATGAAAAGAGTTGAATGATCGACTTGGTGTTAAGGTCATTTAGTAGTACGTCATGTAGTTATAGAAATGTGATTACCAAATTTTTTTTTGCTGACAAACACAACGATGGAACATACAACACGTTTCTAGCCAGTCCAGCAAACGAATGTTATGATTATTATTATCAGCTCTCATTAGCATCATCGTCGTCGTCATCATCTTCATAATGGACATCATCTTCATAAAAGACGAGAGTTTTTTATTAAAATCAACGTATAACTAGTCTCATTTTAATAGCAGAAATTTGTATTAAAAGATTTTTTTCCCTAAAAGACACCATTAGCTAATATATCCTTGTATTTCAGATGGACCTGTAATCGACATCGCTGGGCGCATTGTTTTCCCATTGGGCCAGACGGGGAAAGTATCCACAGACACTTCGAGAAGCAGAATGAGAAGAAAGACGATGACACACCACAGAAGGTTGGTTATATTAACTTTTTACCGCTGACTCCTCGCATAAGGGCTCTGGGCACGAGATCTTTAGATCCGACGAAGAGTACGAGAACGAGTACAAGTACTGGCGAGTTTTTAACTTTTAAAGAGAAGCACTATCTTTTTGTAGTAGTGATCAAGTACGTAGGTTGAAACTTTAGATTGTAAAAAATTGGAAACCTACTACGATTAACTGTTAACCATGTGCACAGGACCAATTTTAAAACTCGTACTCGATCTCGTACTCGTCGACGTATCACCACCGAAATGGGCGTTGCGCGCATCTGATCATGATTTACAGTAGACACCCTGTGCAATTTCGCTTTTACCTGAAACGATTTAGTTTCTTAAACAGATTTTCCATTGTTATTCATTTTCATTTTGTTTCTACTTGATTAAGCCAAAAGCTGCCAAAGAAGCTACCTTAGGTGTAGCTGATGCCCGCAAACGAATCATTACTATCCAGTCACAGGACAGCGATGAGTTCGAGGAAGAAGACGAAGTAGACGAAGTAGAAGATCCCGATGATGCCGAAGTGGCTAGAATCAGCCTGTCCACCGAGAGCGGGGAGAGATCTTTTCTTGATTCTCTTAATGAACCGCCAGTACTTCAAGAGGTGCAGAAAAAGGGTTCATTGGAAACTCCTTTGACGCCGGATCGTGGGTCATCGTTACGTAGACCTCGTGCACCGGTTCGCACAAGCTTCTTTCATCATTCATCGAAGAAAGTGGAACATGATTGGACAGCAACTATAACGGTTTGTAAAGTCCTTTGACCATGCGAAGTATTTAATCAGAACAGACTGAGGGTACGTCAGCACTTAAATATGTGTTGCTGTGTGAAGAAGGGGAACAACTCGAGAGCACAGACAGGACAGCACATCCATGAAACCATATCCATGAAACCGGCATATTTGTTTTACTCGATCCAAAAGAATTGAGGTGGTGAGAGGCGAGGGCTGACGCGCTATCCTCTGTACCCTGTGCAAAAATATTGGATCAAAACAAAAGAATTTCCTTACCTTGAGGATTGCTATCCTTTTATAATATTATTTATCAAACTCATTAATAATTCATAAGGAAAACCCAACAGAAATCATGACCATGAAGAGTGTTGTAAATCTGATACAAAACTGTGTTCATTTGCATAAACTTTAAGTTGGATTTTCTTGGCCAAATTCACTTTAATTTTGAAAATTTTAGTGAAACACAAAGGAACTAACCTAGACGTTTGATAAGTCATATACATGCAGTATTCGTGTCCGTGTTGTATCAGATATACAATCACTCGGCTACGCCTCGTGGTTGTATATCTGATACAACACGGCCACTCATACTGTATATATTACATAGTACACTAGTGGTTTATACCTTAATTAATTGCCAAAAATATACTTTATGTTGTAAAAGTTAAAAAAGTTCAGTTTTTTCTTCGTTTGTGCTCTCTTATACCACCCATGGTCATATCGTATCTTACTGACTCAATCTTATACTCTAGACTAGTGTTGATTGGGAGTCCCTAGTGCTACCAGCATGCCTCCCCCTGACCTCAGAGTACTGCCCGGATATGAAAACACTTGGTAATGATTACCTGGAGTTTCACTATGAGCTGTGTGTTGGTGATGATGATGAGTATGCTATGAGCAGGCAAAGATGTACTAGTAATCCTGCAAGGTAAGGGTCAGGAGGGATGATGGTGATGATGATGATGGTTATGATGATGAAAATGATGATGAGTATGCTGTGAGCAGGCAAAGATCTAGTAATCCTGCAAGGTAAGGGATAGGATGATGATGATGATGGTTATGATGATGAAAATGATGATGAGTATGCTGTGAGCAGGCAAAGATCTACTAGTAATCCTGCAAGGTGAGGATCTGGAGGGATGATGGTGATGATGATGATGATGATGGTTATGATGATGATGGTTATGATGATGAAAATGATGATGAGTATGCTGTGAGCAGGCAAAGATCTAGTAATCCTGAAAAAAAGGGTCGAGAGGAATGATGGTGATGATGATGCTAGCGATGATGAACTTGATAATGATGAGATCGCTGCGAGCAGGCCTAGGACCAGGAACAAACCAAAACACAAACATCATATAGCAGTGGTCAGAAATTAATCCAAAATTCTTAACATTTGTCTTGATAATTATTTACCAACAGGATGGAACAGAGTAGACACCCAGTATCTGCACAATCAATGATTCTTGAACTAGTAGCTCAAAGATTATCCAAGGTAAAGAGATACAAAAGATATCCTATGTAGACCCCTTGCATGTGACGTCAAAGCAGCTTGATCTGGGGGACAAAACAAAAGAATTCCAATCTCCTGAGAATTGTAACCTATTGTTTTGTCCCCCAGATTGAGCTGCATTCCAAAGTGCTGCAAGGGGTCTAATGTGTATAGTTGTTTATGGGACAAGATTTGTATTCCACTGGGAGAACTGCTGCAACAGTCATTGGTTCGCTATTTTCTGAACTGAAACCATGAATTCTATATGTTTTTTTTCTTAACAGGGTTTCCAGATTTTGACCAACCCTCCCTATCAAGAGCGAGGCCAATCATATTACATTGCTCAAAATGACGAGTTTGAGTCAGAAGAATGCTTCCTGAGTCTTGGGCGTAACATTCACAGGCTGAGTGTGATTCCCAAACGATCACAAATCAGCGTGACGCGGTACCGACCTCGTCACGTAAGACGTGAGGTCAATCCCATCCAGTACAGGTATGATCTTGGAAGAAAAGATTTTATTTTGCCATACAGTAACAGTCATGTTATTATTTCCTTCAAATGGCCTATTGGTAGTACGCTGGGGTCCAGAGGTACGAGAAGCGATGAGATAGAACCTCTGGAGCCCAGGGTATATTTATACCTCTGGAGCCCAGGGCATATTTATGCCTCTGGAGCCCAGGGTATATTTATACCTCGTTAAGGATCGTAATCCAACTTGTTTGACACCAGGTATCGTCTGTGGGCAAGACATGCCAAACAGTATTACTACAAAGAGGCTGAATTCCAACACGATGAACTGGATAAGTACAACTGGAACTACCTTGACCAGCACATCAGTGGTGACCAAGACTTTACCGAACTGGTGGAGGTAAATAGTAATACAAGAAAAGAAAAAAACACGAGAACGACAAGTGAAAGATGGAATAGAATTAATGAAGGATACCAAGTTTAGTAAACATGACTGGAACTGGAATTTGAAGATCGGAAGGGGTGGGATGCGATGGAACGAGATGAGATGACATAAGATGATAGAAAATATGATGAGATGAGATGGGATGATCGATGTTAGTTGATATATAATGTGGTGGGGTGGGATTGTATGGGACGAGGTGAGTTGATAGGCAATGAGATAGTATAGGTTAGTTTGGGATGAGGGTGAGGTGAGGTGAGGTGAGGTGAGGTGAGGTGAGGTGAGGTGAGGTGAGGTGAGGTGAGGTGAGGTGAGGTGAGGTGAGGGGAGTCGATAGGGAATGAGATAGTATGAGCTAGTTTGGAGTGAGGTGAGGTGAGGTGAGGTGAGGTAAGTTGATAGGGACTGAGATGGTATGGCTTAGGCTGGGATGAGATTTTATGATATGAGATGGATGGGCTAAAATCATGAACGTGATAAAAACAAAATCTTTAAGAAATCAAATAAATTTACCTTTAAATGAATTGGCTATTCCATTTCAGTCCCTCCGATACTGGAAGGCTCGTTTCCTGTTGCTCCCCGACACCAACTACAAAAGATACAACTGCGAAGAGAAGAAAGGGGACAGGAAAAATACTAATGAAGAAGACTCTCGCATAGAAGGAATTCTCAAGTACCTTGAAATGTTGAATGGGATAAAGAGAAGCAAGGCTAGAAGAAGACCGCTCTCTCCTAACGTATGTTTAAAAAAAATTTCTTCCTTTCGTTTTAGATCAGACAACGTAGAAGATGGTGAAAAATCTACTCTGTCAATAATCATGTGGCTGGTCTTAATTGAACGAAGTCTATACGATTGATTTTTCGTTTTATTAAATAACAACAACACGCTATCCTCTTCGAAAACAACGACGACTCTCCCTCTCTATCTCTCTCCAGGCTTCTCTCTACCTATACAACACAGGGTTCCCTATTCGGAATCTTATACGCCTTTCCTGGCATGGCTCATTCTCAGATCGCATGGTCCCCTTCACAGTTCCCTGCGCCAAATTGAAAGGTAACCGTGGCTGTGCATCGAAGCGATAACGGCGTGACCTTCCAATGATAGAGAGATGTGAATATGTATCCTTTGAGTTAAAAAAGGTCTATCTTTGCAAGGCCTTTGCTTCGATGCAAAGGCACGGCTACCTTTCAAGATGGCGCAGGGAACTGTGAAGGGGACTATTGCTAATTTTTACGGAGAAGAACAAGAAAACCCGGAGAAAAACCATAACAAACTTTACTCACTCCAGCAATCAAACCCCACGCCCCAGAAAAAAAAAAAAAAAAAAAAGAAAGAAAGACAAGGATTTATCAAAGTAAATTCAGGAATAATCAAAAACAGGTTTGGATTAGTATATCGATATTCTTATTTTTATCCAGGTAAAAATACTTCCTAAAAATGGATCTCGAACGCCAGAGCCCAGGAAAGAACAACAGCAACAATTACCTGGACAAGATGCGGCTGTGAAGAAAGACGAAAAAGGCACTGCTCCGATATCAGAGAAAGACACAACCGAAAGTCAAAGCTCGCCAGAAAATACTAGGTTCTTTAATCGTTCTTATTTAACCACTATTCTTCATTTTTTTGCCTTCTCTTTGTAAAATACCGTTTTGTTTAGTGTGCGCACTTCACATTCTTCCCTGCGTTTTCTTATTCGAGTTTTCGAGGTAAATCTTAGCTTAAACCTTTTTTTTTTATCAGCGAGACAGCGGGGAGTGCCACAGATGAGTCGGCGGACGACGCACAAGAAGGGACGCTGAACAAGACTTCACCACTAGAGTCAATCGCAGAAGCCATGCTCGATGAATCGTAAGTACATCACATCCAATGCTGGAACACAGCGGGGCAAAACGAAAAACAAAAACAAGAAAAACAAACAACAAAACAAAACAGAAAAGCAAAGCAAAATCCAACAACTTTGTTCATTTATATTGTAGTCTGCGTTTCCTGTCTTACCGCTGATGTCACATGCAGGTGCCAACCCGGAGAAACATTTTAAATGAAGGACCAGAGAGTCCGAACAAACTCTACTCACATGTGATGCCTAATCTGGTGATGAGACATTGAAAGATGTTTTAAATAAAACACAAGTCCATTTGGCATAAATATGATGAATTATATAAATATTTAATACCGTTATTATATTTAAAGTATCGCTGTCACCAACGGTGTTTTTATTTCGCACAGAAATAGTTTTCCATTCCTACCCCCCACGAAGGGGTTGGGTTCGGCATGTTTTCTAAGCATTGAAGCAATATGGTGGATGATGCATAACATCGGGCTCGATGACAGAAAGGAGGCTGTTGCACTAGCACAGGTTAGTATTGGGATCTATCTCTGTGCCTGCATATTTCTCACTGACCCTGGCCTTAAAAAATGAACTCTGTATAGCGGCTGCCAATGGCGTCTTCACATGCGTTCAATTTAACTCCGTTGAGCTGTTCCAGTGTTCCACTACTTTGCGATGGTGATTGTAGCGATAACAAGTTTGTTTTTTCGCTCACCCCCCAATAATGGATTTATGTTCTCATCAAATTCCCCAACTGCATCCCTCCCATACTCACTAATTAGTCTCTCAGTCACTCACAAGCATGCACACTCTCTCTTTCTCGTTCTTCTTTCTTTTTACTTCTCATTTCTCCACTCAGGTTCTGGCTAAACGAGAAAACATGTTTGCCTCGCGCATGTTTCCTCGATGTGTCCCAGTTTAGCCACATGCGAAACATTGCTGCGTGCAACAAATTTTGCTTCCAAGACGCAAAAAATGTTTTTGCTGTGCGGCAGAAACATTTCATGCTTCCAAGACGCATGGAAACATTGTTTTCCGATGTTTCCTGACAGTTTTGCCACCTTGGGGAACATTTAGGGAAATATGTTTCTGGAAACATGTTTCCTCGTTTAGCCAGGGCCTAAATCACAGACAGTAGTCCGTCCCTTCACGTTCAAACCGTACCTACATTGGTAGGTCGGTTTCATTGTCAGTTTTAATCAAGTAATGCAATAATTTTAGGTAATACGCTCAATGCTTGTATACCAGTTTATTGTAAATTCCCTGAAGACGTTTGTGAAATACAAACGAAACGCGTTGGAGAAATATTTTGTTATCTTATTTAAAATCTTATTTGTATTGTTTAAATTGTTTTTCAATAAAGAAAATGGTTGATGCCAAGATATTCCAGCACGCCTCAGGAAGCAGTAGACAGAAGTTCGTCTGTGGTTTCGCAATCTTCTCCATAACAGCAAAAGAAAAATGGAATGAAAAAGAAGGTAATGCCAAATATCTGTGGTATAACATTCTAATGAGGCCACAAAGGAACGGTATGGAGGTTTTGCACCATCACGTGACGGCAGCCATGTTAGATGGCAGGAATAATATCATCGTTAAGGCCGGTTTAGACGGTACGATTTTCGCCTACGACTATCGTATACAACACGCTCGCGCCACCCTACAACTCGAGTCGTAGCGTGTAAATCAAGCCTACAACTCGCCCACAACAGACGCGAGCGTGTTGTATACGATAGTTGTAGGCGAAAATCGTGCCGTCTAAATCGGCCTTTAGGGATTTTATTGTTGTGCCATCTCGCCACAGGCAGACCATGCTATCATGTGAGCTGGCACGTGATGATGCAATGCCTCGATTGTAGTGTATTGATCCAATGAAATGAATAAAATGGTAATCCAGATAATAACCCACGTCTAAGCAATTAAGCAGAGAAGCAACAAGGATTGACATCACAAAATACTGGAAATTTTAACTACGTTTCATGTTATTTTATCATCAAAAATAAACATTCGCTTTTGTATTCAACAGACACGTCAGATAAAAAACGATCGCAGAGGATCTACCAGTCGTCTGTCATGCTGGATTTACCATTAGAACACTTCCAAGAAGACTGGTTCGAAGTCGCTATTAGTCGGCAAAAGCCCCCCTCAAGGAGTATCCCAGCATTCCTCGTGCCAGATCAAGAGTTACTCGAGTATCTTGAAAGTTCCCCTTTGTTCCGTCAGGGCGCTTTCATGAGGAGCCGAGGTAGATCTTTTCAAAACTCAATGAGTGATGGTAAGTTATTCCCAATAGACCTCTTGGGCGTATTAGGCCTACAACACGTTTTTGGCCGTTTCGATAAACTTCAGGGCCCGGTTTCTCAAAGGGTGGATAGCGTAATCCGACGAATCTTATCCAGTGGATAATTGTTTTGGAAAACAGTATCTACTTATGCACTGATAAGGATTCATCCGTAGAAATCTCTCTGGCTGTTTGGAAACGCAGTGGGTTTTGGTAAATCTAGTCTATCTATACTGCAAAGGGTGCAGTTTTTAAAAGACTGACACGTGGTATAAAATAGACCTCTTTACCTTGGGTGTGATGTCTTCCCACTTCAGACAACGTGTCATTCCCTTGATTCCCTTCTGTTGATAAATCCAAACTTATTGTTTTACGATAATAGATTGTGGCAATGGACCACCTTACAAGACGGTCAACGTCAACTGTGACGCACAAAGAAAAAGCGAACGTCCTGAATGGGCAGTTGTACGTTACCATGGTAACTATTGCAACACGCATGCGTTCGAGATTGAAGTACACTGGATTGAAACGACAGGCTCAGTTGTTAGTGATTTGGTGAGTTGAAACTTAACTTAAAATATAAAAAATAGACGGTCGATTACTGCTTTACATGACCACTGTTATATTGTAGAATAATGTGGTAGAATAAGCTGGTTTCAACATGCATGGAGGATTTAGTTGGTTGATCTTCCAAAACTACTGATAAAATATTTCGTGACGTCTGGAAGTAATGATAAACCAGACCCTGGTTGGGACGGTTTACTAGTATCAGAGTATCTAAGAATCTAAAGGAGAAGTAAAAATAAGTTGCAAAATTTCGAACGTCAGTTTTAAAAGCTGTATGTAAGAGCGTTTATGCCATACTCATCAAACTCATCGAATAACTCAATCTGGAACTCCAATTCCAGTTCCAGGTTTCGGATTTTGGCATACGTAATTAGCTTGTTATGCAACCACGTTTCAAAAGCATGCAAATTCGCACGGCTCGCTTTAACATCAAAATGCTTCATTTAAAGCGTAAATACAGGCTAATATTTCCTTAAAACCTATCTCGTAATTGCTTTAGATTTTATAATTTATCGATATTTTTTAATGAATCGTTATTTTTTAATGAAAAATTAAAGAGATAACGCTTCGAAGGGCAAAGATCAAACCCTGGAATGTGCGTAGCAAATTATTTATTTTGCTTCTTAAATCAAATAGAGAATTAAAAGAAATATTGCCTCATGTTCCTTTGTGAGTAAACTTTGAAGCCAAATCAGTTAATATCAATACATAAATGTAGGTTATAAGACTATATTGTAAAGTTCAAGAGAATAACGTAATTCTGACTCTTGAAACTCTGTTCTCCCCATCGATCTTCGCTTCTTCGTGCAGAAAATACTGTTCGAGTAGATGAATCATAAATAGTTAACCAAAAAGCGCTTTTGTCCACGAAATTCATTGAAAATTCTTCGATTAAGGCGGCTATAACATGATGTACAAACCAAGATAAAAAATTCGAACAGGGAAAAATATCGAATAATACGGGTCAAAATCGAATAGAAATGAATATCGAATAATACGGGTCAAAATCGAATAGAAATGAATATCGAATAATACGGGTCAAAATCGAATAGAAATGAATATCGAATAATACGGGTCAATATCGAGTAGGAAAAAATATGGAATAATACGAAGAATTAAAATCGAAAAAAAAAAAAAATCGAATAATACGAGTGGGAATCGAACAGTGGAAAAACCCCATTATCCAGTGAAATTAGAATAGCGAAAAAAAAAAAAAAAAAAAAAAAAAAAAACGAGAATGGAACGCGAAGGGTTTTAATAAGTAATACGAATATTGGACTAGTAGTAGCTGATGAAAGACACTTCTTATGGGACGACCGCTCTTGGTACGAGCTCCGGGATCGTTATTCTTCTCTTTGTTTTATGTGTTTTAAACCTCTCACATGAGCTATATATTTATAATAATTCTATGACAGGTGTCAGTCTCTAATCGAATAGAAATGAATATCGAATAATACGGGTCAAAATCGAATAGAAATGAATATCGAATAATACGGGTCAAAATCGAATAGAAATGAATATCGAATAATACGGGTCAATATCGAGTAGGAAAAAATATGGAATAATACGAAGAATTAAAATCGAAAAAAAAAAAAAAATCGAATAATACGAGTGGGAATCGAACAGTGGAAAAACCCCATTATCCAGTGAAATTAGAATAGCGAAAAAAAAAAAAAAAAAAAAAAAAAAAAAACGAGAATGGAACGCGAAGGGTTTTAATAAGTAATACGAATATTGGACTAGTAGTAGCTGATGAAAGACACTTCTTATGGGACGACCGCTCTTGGTACGAGCTCCGGGATCGTTATTCTTCTCTTTGTTTTATGTGTTTTAAACCTCTCACATGAGCTATATATTTATAATAATTCTATGACAGGTGTCAGTCTCTAATCAACTGTGATATTATCGTTGAATCATGATTGGCTAAAAGAATGAGCAAATTCCTTAGCAGGATATTCCATTGATGAGTGAAAATCATGGGATTAAACATAGCTTAAACTAAAGTTAATATATGAATATATTGTAAATGTATAGAAAAAGCTACGAGGAATATTTATATCATAAGACTCAAAAGAATAGTGCTAGAATGACTAAGCAAAGGTGTAAAAACTGTGTAGGGCGTAACCAAAGGTACACATGCTAATGGGAGGAGATAAGAGGTTTCCTTATGAATTCAATGCATACCATTATACTTGTGTGCGATGGTGGCCTTACTGAAATCTTATATCGATATTTTTATATAGATAATTGATCGTTCTTTATTCTGTTTCCATAAGAAAAGCAATAGTATTTTTTTAAACTGATGTCTAGCTTAGTTAGTCTGTAAAAACATTAATTTTCTCTCTCATAACACACTTACAAACTTGTTGTCAACTGCTTGAGACAAAAGTTTACAATTTTTCTGATAAAGTCAAACATATTAAATGCACTAATAGCCTTTGCTAGAGGTAAGCCCATGACCATTGCCAATGAACTGTCTGTCTGTCCACAGATTCAAGCCTGGGCTCGTAAGGCCACGTCTTGTGGTTTTCATCTTATTCCAGCCCCTGTCAGTCCATTTCCTGATCCATTGGGCTTCAGCTTTAACCCCTTTAGACTACCGGTCTACATTCCAGTCCTTCTTAGTGCGTGCCAGGATCAAGGACAAGAAAAGATATTTCTAGGTAAAAATAATAAAGTTACCGCCGTTTGCATTACTACGCGGCCACCCCAGACAAAAATCGCGACGTGCACTTTGCAATAGACTGCCGTCAATCAAACACGTTGACGTCATTTACACGCGTTTGTGATTCAAAAGGCGCCAAATTTTGTCTATTGTTTACAAGTATTATGAGCCACACTCAACCGGGCCTATCCGGGCCGATCCAAAAGCGTGTATAAATGACGTCAACTTGTTTGATTGACGGCAGTCTATTGCAAAGTGCACGTCGCGATTTTTGTCTGGGGTGGCCGCGTAGCAATGCAAATGGTGGTAAAAAACTGGAATGCATTGCAAGAACAGTTGTTTGAGTAGTATATTGTTTTTTTAGGACGACGAAAAACCTGGAATTTTGGGGTGGAAGGCGCACGTCACGCGAATAATTCTTGTACGTCATAGAGTCTTATCACACGGGGGCCATTTTTATCCTCATGAGAATAAAAACCCTTGTTTCATTGGCATAAATTTATTCTCAAGCATTTGAATGCGAGGCTACGTGTAGTGCAATCTATTGTTCAAACCAACATCTTTTTTATCTTTGCTTTTTAGGTTTTGGGCCTTCGACGTATCGACCCCGAAAGTTCTTATTTCTGGAAGCTATTCTTGAAAAGTAAGTACGAAAATCAAGGCAAAAGTGAGATGCCACTTTGAGATTTGGCTTTTTTACTTTTGTGATGTCAACCAGCATGGCGGAAGTATCTATCTAGCCGGCGTTCTTTTTTCATCGTGTAAAGGGACCATATTGAAGCGGGTCAGGTCGTGTAAAGGGACCATATTGAAGCGGGTCAGATCGTGTAAAGGGATCATATATGAAATTTTTTCTCTTATTCTCTCGATTTCATTACACACACAATTTATTACTACTATAAAGGGATCATATTGAGCGGTGCGCATACTTAGGTGACGGCGCAAATTGTTTTAACGCACTCTGGCATTCTATCAATCAGAAAGTGAAATTCTTAATTAATGATGCGTATTCCTTTCCTTGTGAAAAGACAAGGTATGGCTGTCATGTTGACTTCCATGTTGGCCGCAATGTTGGCAGCAATGTTGGGCAATACCAATAGAGTGTTTTCTCAAGGTTGCCTGCGCATCCAACTTGACGGGCCACAAAACTGAAAAACGCAAATTCAGTAAAATTGAGAAGATAGTTTCATATTTAAGGAGGAGAATAATCAATTTTTATGAAATCTTATCGAAAAATATTTCATAGCAATGCATGGTAATACTGGTGTTCTGGTATCGTGGCCCGTCAAGTTCCTTATATTTGGATGCGCACGCAACCTTGAGAAACGGTCTATTCTTTTGTCATTCGGTATGTCGGATATGACGTCAAACGCAGCCCAAAAGTACAGTAGTTGACCTCAATTATTTATTTACAGTTTTGGCTTCATAAAAGACTCTCCGTATGGCTCATCTCAAAACATTTACTCATTCTTTGCGCCACCTGTCCAGTGTCGGGCTGCTGACTATGTCCACTCCTCTGGGGCTGCTTTTGCTCGAATACATGACCAGGACACCTCGGCCAAGCCTGAACTCTACGGGTTTGGTCCTGGTGACGGATCGCCACCGGAGGGAAGCGTGGGGTTCTTTTGGATGGATAACTACATGTTGACGAAACGATGGCGATCAGCAGCTACTGGAGATGTAGAATTTGCCAGGAAGTTAATGGCCGATTTTGTAGATTTCTGTTCTAATAAGAATGGAGAACTTAAAGCATTCTGGGACGATTCGTGGGGTTCTTTAATAAATGCAAGCCAGGATTTATCAGAACAAGAGACGAGTACTGATACAGCAGACAACAGTACTATTTCTGTACCCCATATGGAAGAAAAGGAAACTGCAGAAGTGAATACCAAAAAAGAAGGCTTATTGGATGGGGAAACATTTTAAACATGGGATAACAAAAGATTTCTATTCTACTGGGTTTACCTCACACAATAGACCATTAGATTGGAAATCTTTTGTTTTGTCCCCCCAGATCGAGCTGCTTTGACGTCATATGCAAGAGGTCTATACTTTTTTCTCTCATAAGATACTTTTCGATTTCAAGATACGAATCAGTTTAAAATTTGTTTGCCATCCAGCAGAGCCTTTCCCAAGGGACCTTGAGCTGAATTGATTCGTTATCCAAGTCATATATCAGCACGTGACTGTTCGTTACAGAAGGTTGGATAGACGTTCAACTAGTTTCGCCACTGAGTCATCCTGGGTAATGCGCGAGAGTCACTGCTCCCACATGATTGACGGAACAATGAAAAACGTAAATAAGTAAATTAAAAACAGAACATTATGGTAGAATTTATGACTATTCTTGTGTAAATACGGCCACATATGTATGTTTTACACGAGCGCACACGGAGCCGCTCATATTTTATGGTGTCATTTGGCAAATAAATAAATTCAGTACGCTTATTCTGGAGGTACATTTTAACTACAATCCATGTTATTCAACGATTACGCCTTAACGCTCTTACCCTTGTTTCTTTAAATAAATAATATGTCCCAAGAAAATAAAAATATGCATTACACTAAATGTAGCACTGCATGAATGTTGCCTACGCGTACTTTATGAAGTTTTATTTTTCTGCAAAGATATCATTATAGATAGTATATTACTGGTACTCGTGCACCTCTGCGTTACAACTAACTACTGCTGATCACAACATGAAGTAACTGCGTTATAGCTATTTACTGCTGACTATAGTACTACTACAAGTAACTACTGCCTTACAACTAACTACTTGCAATTGAACTATCCACACCCCTTCCCGCCTCATCTGACGCACGGGGACCGGGCAATGCTAAGTAGCTACGTATATACAAAGCAAAAAACGTTTATAGAAATATAAAAAGAAAATACATCAAGTTAGGAAAGACAGGAAAGCTTAGCTCTTCTTTTCGCGGATCGTTATTGCTTAAATGTCTGATAATGATGAAAAAAATAGCATCAAAAAGTTTAGTCTATCTGGTGCATTGTTTTCACGGCTAATGTTATGCTGATTAACCAGAAACTGTGGTCCAGTGGAAAAAACTTGGTCGTTGAAGATACTGAGTCAAACTCGACTGAGGAGCGTTAGCACTTGGATGGGTGGCCTAAACATTATACCTACTCAGGCTTTTGCTTCTTTTTTCGTTTTTCATTGTAAAATATAATATAGAATAAAATAATGATTTTTTTTCTACATTCGAGTAACCACTTTCCTATATTAAATATTTTAATTTCATTTTAATGGGGTTTTTGAGTACGCAGTCAGTGACTAAACGTCCGGCAGCCGGACACGGTCTTCAAATAATTAAACGTTTTGGGTCTCGTAGCTACGTAGTGCATGCTGGATGCTCGAGCGAGAACGCAGCAACACAGGTATAGACTCTTCAATATTTTCAAGATGGCGGCGAAAACGAGAGAGACTGTGGATGAGTATTTTGGTTCCCAAAGCGCGCCGGGTCCAAGTTTTCGGGGCCCGTAATTCCTTTCGGTCATCGTACCGTTACAGTCTCCATAGTTAATAGGGACTTTAAGATTTTCAAAATCTACGACGGCGACGTCAACCGGAAGTGTAAATAATTTCTCTTTGGGGTTCTGTTCATTGGAGATTTCATTCAAAACATTATGTTAGTAAAGTCAACTCATCCACTGAGAAGACAGATTTTAAAGACTCGAAATCCAAAAGCGAAATAATTTACACTTCCGGTTGAAGTCGCCGTCGCAGATTTTGCAAATCTTAAAGTCCCTAAATAAGCGTGGAAACGGAACGGACGAGCTAGAGACTGTGGAAGAGTCTACAACACAGGTAGCCCAAACATTCATATTAGCTATGCTTATCAGTATATACGTACATATTTAAACATGAATATTAAATTTACTTAATCACTACTTTTCGCTTGTTCTTTTATTGAAATTAGTGTAGTTTGCTTGTCTTAGATTTTGAAATGCTTAAAAGGTGCACGATTATTTTGGGTCGAGTCCCATCCTTTCTCTGTCACAAAACCACAGCGACCCCACACTCGGTGCAGCTTGTTCACTCAACAACATGTCCTCAAGAAGAGCTCTACATTTTGTTTTCAAAGTTGGAAATAGAAATGAAACTACAAAATTTTATCGCTCCATTTTGGGTATGAAGGTTAGTATTTCATATTTTTTAAGATTGTGTTATAGGTTCAAGGTTTTGAAGTCTATTCGCGCGGAAAATCTTTGAAACAAGTTCAGCTTTGAATTCTAATATCAAAGTTATGAACAATGATCTTAATAAAAATATCTAATTTTTCAGTAAAAGTATTTGTTGTCTTCTAATGCTTGAGGATTAATTTAGAAGTTAGAATAATAAATAAAAGACAATATATGAATGAATAGATAAATGGAAAGATCAATAAACAAGCTCAATAGTTACGTAAGGTGTGAAAATCCATTCACAATAAACTATTTTTGTTATTATTATTTTTATTATTTTTATTTCTAATACTATGTTAATTCAGCGCAAATGAGAATACCCAATTGAGATTTGCGCTATACAAATTCAATAAATTATCATTATTATTATTCTGTATTGTATGTGATCTTTTTATACAGCAGTTGTGGACATATTTTGCTACTGCAACTGCTAACATTTTGGGCGAACTCATAAATAGCAGAAACAACTCGTTCTCATTTAACAAAAAAGAATCATTGTTTATGTTTTTTTATTTCCTTGAAGAGTTCTTCCCTTAGATTTGAATATAATGTACAGTGAAGAAGGAAGTGCCTCTCATCTTCTACACTATCTGGGCAATGGAAGCACCTCCTTTCTTCTGTTTTTTTTGTATTATTCCCTTGAATGTCTTGCCTTTTCTATTTCAAGGTCGTGATTACTAATTCTCAATTTGGTTAATGCTTTTCTGTGTTCAAAATTCTTAACTTTGATTAGATAATTTTCAAACGAGTAATTTGTTTTTACCAGACGATATGTCTTTAATTTATTTATTTTTGGCCTGAGGGGCCTCTTCTAGTTTTTTCATCGTTGAAGAGTTCCACTCGCCAGACTTGAATTTCTATATCCGTTAATCTAGTTTTAATTATTTTGAATGGTTTCTGACTTGAACAATGATTGTAGTATATTTCAAGCCAGATATTCATGAGGAATTTGAAGAGGTGGGTGGAGGACGGGGGGGGGGGGGGGGGGGGGGGGGGGGGAGGGGGTGGGTGGGGATGCAATCTTGTGGTTCAATACTGTTTTCTTCCCTCTCCTCTCTAATCTGCTTTTGTAAATTATTCTTTCAACAGGCCCTCAGACATGAGGAGTTTGAAGAAGGATGTAAAGCATCATGCAATGGGTAATCTTTATTTCTATTGAAATATGCTTCCTCTTATAGAATCATATAAGTATTATACTTTAACAGCAGCCAGCTTGAAGTTTTTGCTCAAACATAGGATTAACATGAGTCTGACTAAAGATTGTAAGCATGGTGGGAGGGGAGGGGTACTCCCCTATTCACTATACGGGTACTTGCCGCCAAACAGTGTATGGTTTTCAGTGATTCTATGCTGGAACATGGTGTATAAAATCGTGCTTGCTCTGGGACAGGGTATATAGAATCACCCTCTCTCCTCTCTGGAACAGGATACCTATTTTCAGCGATTTTACTCTGGAACAGGGTCAGAGTTCAGAGGGCTCAGCGGCACAACCCTACCCTAAACGGGCAAGAGTTACCCTCCCCCAGATTTAAAGTTTATTATGACATCACATTCTGCTTTCAGGATATAGTCAAAATGCTATATATGAAAAACCTCAGTTTGGGGTGCATGCTAATCAATCAATCCATCAATAACTTTATTAATGTGTCTAAACTTCTAGCGCGTTCCACACAGGTGGCAACACGTACCTATGGGGGACACCTAACACTAATCGGGAACACCTAATCTACCACTGCCTATGATTGTGCCATTCTTTTGGAAATAGAGCCTGCTCAGCTAAACTTCTAGCATTCCACAGGTGGCAACACGTACCTATCGGGGACACCTAACACTAATCTGGAACACCTAATCTACCACTACCTATAATTGTGCCGTTCTTTTGGAAATAGAGCCTGCTCAGCTAAACTTCTAGCGTTCCACAGGTGGCAACACGTACCA
This sequence comes from Actinia equina, assembly GCA_011057435.1. Lineage (NCBI taxonomy): Eukaryota > Metazoa > Cnidaria > Anthozoa > Actiniaria > Actiniidae > Actinia > Actinia equina. Next base: position 74,349 of record WHPX01001407.1, read on the forward strand.
TTCGGGGACACCTAACACTAATCGGGAACACCTAATCTACCACTGCCTATGATTGTGCCGTTCTTTTGGAAATAGAGCCTGCTCAGCTAAAACCCTTTTTAGCTTAACATCAATGCCATATTTGACATATTGATTAAAATAACTTTTGCTTATATTTAGTCCTTATGATGGTAAATGGAGCAAGACAATGGTTGGCTATGGATCAGAAGATGGTCACTTTGTTGTTGAACTCACTTACAACTATGGAATTAAAGAATACAAGTTAGGAAATGATTTTCAGGTAATTAATTGTACCTATTAATAATTATTATTGGGCTACCTGTGGCAGTATCATATGACCTGAAGTGAACATACTGAAAACCTGGCAAAAATAATTGTAGCTGCAAAATTAATTGTAAATGAATTTTTGTAAGCCAGTAACTACTGGTGTTGTAAAAGCTTTGATGTTGTAACCCAGTAGTTACTGCAATATATTGTAAAGGAATTTTTGTAAGCCAGTAACTACTGGTGTTGTAAAAGCTTTGATGTTGTAACCCAGTAGTTACTGCAATATATTGTAAAGGAATTTTTGTAAGCCAGTAACTACTTGTGTTGTAAATGCTTCAATGATGTTGTAACCCAGTAGTTACTGTAATTTATAAATTTTGCAAGGTCTTTGCACACTTTTACTCAAAAGAAAAATATTAGAGATATGCATCATGATATATTACTGTCATTTTTTCCCCAGGGCCTAACAATTCACTCCAAAGATGCTGTTGCTAATGCGAAGAAGAATAACTATGATATGACAGAGAAGGAAGCAGGGTGTTACTTGACTCAAGCCCCTGATGGATATCCTTTCTATCTTGTTGATGAAAATGTTTCTGGAGGTAAGAAAGTACTTAAAGCAACCTCTTTCATTACAACTAGTAGACCTAATGCTCTGCTTTTTAATGATAATAATGATGAGAGGTTTTTATATATGGCGCATTTATACAATGTCTCAATGGGCTTTACATTTATAACCAGTTGAGGACTTTATGGGCTTCATATTAAGGCACTAGTAGCAGCCGTGCAGCTTACAATCATTTGTGATTTGTGATTTTTGGACCAGTTACCTGTTTGAGAAAAGCAGGACCGAAACATATCTTATAGGTTGCTCCATGTGGTCCCATACTCTCTTTATATTGAATATAACAAGTTGAATTGCATTGCATCTCTGTTAAAAAATGTTTTATGAATCTCTATCTAATTTGTCTATCATTTATTAGATCCTGTACAGAAGATATCTCTAGGAGTTTCATCCCTCAGCAAATCATTGGACTATTGGCATAAACTACTAGGAATGACTGTCGTAAACCAATCAGAATCTAAAGCAACTCTGGCATACAACACCAATGAATGCAAGCTGGAGCTGGTGCAGCTTGATGGCAAAGTCGATCATGCAACTGCATTTGGAAGAATTGCCTTTTCCTGTCCCAAAAATGAGCTTCCAGGGATTGAGAGTGCTGTTAAACAAGCAGGACATTCTATACTAACACCACTAGTCAGTCTAGATACACCAGGAAAGGCAACTGTTCAAGTGGTTATCCTTGCTGATCCGGTAAGACTCTCTTCTTTAATAACATGCTACAGTCCACATATTGCAAATAAACAAGGGATTAGTATCTTATAGTTTACCCAGTTTAGACACTGTGTCAGGACACTTGTCATTCCCCTGAGTAGGATTCTAGCATGATTCGTTTAACGCAATTGACGAACCACATGCATCAATCAATCAGGCATTATTTAAGATTCTAAAATTCCTAAATAATTCTAAAAAGCTGCCATTTTGTTGCCACAAGGGGGGGGGGGGGGGGGGGGAGGGTCTGGCCCCTATTCTTGCCTATACCCCTGATTAATGTACCTGAGAAGCTAAGTTAAATGACGCTGCTCAAAAAAGAAATGTGCTCACAAGTCAATGATTCATGGTTAAAAAAAGGGGGGGGGGGGTGGTTAAAAAGGAGGTGGGGGTGGTTAAAAAAGGGGGGGGGGTGGAATTTTACCCAGACAAATGAGGCATATTGATACTGTCTTTCTTTCTAGGATGGTCATGAAATTTGTTTTGTTGGGGACGAGTCATTCAGGGAGTTATCCAAGGTGGATCCAGAAGGAGACAAGCTTTTAACTGAGGTACAGCAAAAGAATACCATTCCTGTGAATAGAGTAGACTTTGTATGACTTTCAGTGACCCATAGTAGTCATTACCTCATTGGAAAACTTACAGACATGGACCTGGTAATAATGGTAATAAACATGGCACAGTGTGATAAAGGTCAATGACCTCCTCCTATATACTTCAGCCATGCTTGTTTGACTTAACACTTTTTCATCCTAAACGTCCATTGCATCATGCATTTATTCTTTGAGCAGTGCCAGTATCATTTATTTTCTTCCTTTCCCCCTTCATAGGCCATTGTCAACGACAAGAGCGATGAATGGTTTGCAAAGAAAAAAGCCAAGAAGGATTAAGCACAAGGCAATAATTAGAATCACAATATCTACAGTACTAACATTAAATCCATTAAGTCATATTCATCAATAATTTTTATTAGGTAGCTATTTAACAATGGTGTACAATCTGATTGTAAACAAGATTCAATTGCTGGAATTCATAAAGTCAACTGTAATATGATATACTCTTATATACCACAATAATAAAGTTTATGAGTTTATTGCGCCTTTTTATGGCCAGTAAGGCCTAGGGCAAACGTCAAACTTTCCATGCACCAAACTCATTAAACTCAACAATGGATATCAGGTGATAATGAGGCGGCATTCTTTGATGTAATTAAGTTCGGTGCATGGAAAGTTCGACGTTTACCCTAGGCCTAATTCATGACATTATGAGGACAACTAAAATGTAAAACCACAACAAGCAGTTAACTGGTAGCTATTTTGATATTCAACTCCAAAGGGTTGCAACCTTTTGAACTTAATCATTGTTTCAGAAGTCTGGATTTTTGGCTTGTTAACCCCAATATGATAACTACTCTCTCCTATGTAAAACTACTGTAGACACTGACATGACCTAAGCTCCACTACACCATCATATACACAGTTATAAAAAAAACACTATCAAGTCGTTTGAGTGACAACAAAACAATAGTTTGAAGGATGAGTTGAGGTTGTGGTTGATGCTTTTATACATTAACTGTATTTCAACAAGTCCAGCTTTGACTTGAAACCATCCTTTTGTAAGTCACCCAAGCCAATTTGGGAAAGGACTATTGCCCTTGATGTACCTCCTTTTTTGGCGATTCTGCATTTTGAGACACCATAACAGTTACTATACAATAGTTACAAAAATCTTAGCTCCACTATACTATGATATTTTTTTCTAAAAACACTATTAAATCAATAGTGAAGGTGTCGGCTTTTTACCAGGCCAAGCTTCCTTGGCATACTTCTTTTTGGGTGCTTCTACAGGCTGAGCTGGCCTCAATACATTTGCTCGAGCAACCAGTGGCTCAGGATGGACTTCCATTGGTTCAACACCAGGTGAAATAACCTCAGGGGCTGAAGTAATATTTAATTTAGGCATTGAAGCTGTTGGTGAAGTAGGACTGGTTGGTTCATCTGTATTTGTGCCAGGTAGGTTGGCATAAAGACCTTGAGAATAGGGGAAACTTTGTAGACGTTTGGTGATGTTATCTGTAAGACTAATGCCTGGAGATAGTGGACCACGAATTTTCTAAACAAAAAAAAACATTTGAATTTGAATTTTGTAACATAACCAATGTGAAGCAAGCATGGATAGAAATAGACATTCAGTTGTCTAGAGAAAAAATATTAGCCAATCAGAATAGTCCCCTTCACAGTTGCAGGCACCATCTTGAAAGGTAACCGTGCCTTTGCATTGAAGCGAGACAACGGTGAGCTTGCAATGATAGAGACGTGAATAATTGTTCAAGGTGTTAAAAAAGGTCTCTATCATTGCAAGCTCACCATTCGTCTTGCTTCGATGCAAAGGCACAGCTACCTTTCGAGATGGCGCAGAGAACTGTGAAGGGGACTACTGATAAAAATTGCAAAACAAAGGTGTCACTTCTACCGAAAAAATGAAAAAAAAAAATGAAAGAAAAAAAATGGTAATAATAATTACTGATATTATACATGTATTATTTTTTGCTGGTCATTTTTTAGGGTTCAGGAGACCTCAGTTTGCTAGTGAGCTTATTTCTACACAACTATTTCAGAACAGCTTCATGTGCAGATAAAACATACCTTGTTTGGTACAACAACAGATGTTTGAACCATATTCCTAAACTTTCCAATGCTGGGATCAACATCCTCTGTGTAAAGAAAAAATACAGAGATGATCAATTTTTAAAAAAATCCTCAAATGTAAAGTGAAAAAAAGCAACTTTCTTTAATGGGGATGACACACTCTCAATTTGGTAGTCGTGTCATTTAACTTTAAGAACAAAGGCAAAATTGCCTTCAAATAAAACATTTTTAAATGTTTTTTTTTAATGACCAAGGGTTTGAATTCAGGGTAAAGCCTAACCATGAGAACTGACTGACAGTAGTTTCAGCCTATTCAGTGATTTTTGAGTAATTTTAGCTTTCTTTAATTCAAATAAAATAAGAAAACAGAAGGCTATAGTTGTAGATACCGAGTGTAAAATGGCCTGTATTTTACTGTTCTTCTACTCCAACCGTGTACACTCGAGTTTGTCAACCAATCAGATTATGAATCAAAAACAAGAGAATTTGAGTTATATGTACTGAAATTCTATAAATGCTATTCAAGGAGATGAAAATTAATGATGATAGAGAAAAAAAAAGTATAAATTTACACAAAAAATGGAATAAAAAAAGTTAGAGTAGAATGACAGAAAGCTCAATTTACTATTAAAGATTATTATTTATTACCTGGATTAATAATTTCTTCAGAGTCTCTAAAAGATACACCAGTCGAAGATTTTCTTTTGCGCTTTAATTTGGACAGAGAACCTAAAGTACCACCTGACTCATCCAAGCCTATAGATGCCAGTCTCTTGTTGTGTGCAGTATTAAACTCTGTTAGATCCTGGGATACAAACGACAAAAGTTATAGAATCAAAAAATAAATGGATTGATGCACAGATTATATGGTACTTTTTATTTTTTATTTTTTTGGAGGTGGCTAGGGCTTGCATTTTTTAACTTAGAGTACATGGCTAAAACTAAAGGTCAGTCACTGGACAGCATCATGTCAGAATTGAAACTTGTCTGGTAAAATATTCAAATATTTGTCCAGCTGGTCATTTTGACGAGTAACATTGACTAGAAATGAGGTATTACTGCACTAAAATTATTTGGCCGGTCATCAAAGTTGGTACATGTAGGTGCATTTAGGAAAAGTAGCAGAGCAGAAAGGTAGATGGATAAACAGACAGAAGGACAGAGGATGTCAAGATAAAATACAGTAACAATATTGGATCTAGAACGATTTCAAGGGGGGTGAGTAGACCTCCAATTCAACCCCTCTCTCCCTGGATCAGCCCTTGCATTGTGGTAAGTATATAAATGAATTCATAGCCACTTACATCTAATTCTGTGTCAGATTCAGGCAGACCCAAAAGACCAGCCTTGGAATTTTCCTCATTTTCTTCTCCATTTTCTCTGTCTCCTTTTGATGATCCTGTAGGTTTTTCTCGTAGTGTATATGTACGGGTAGAAGCACCAAATCTAATGACACTGTCGACTTGGACCTGCGTTGGTTTTTGCTTTTCAATTCTGACAGTACCTATGAATGTACCATGTGCTGGAAAAAGTATTTAATGAGCCATGAGTAAAGAGTAAAACCAAGGAACATACTGTAAAACGAATCAAAACATCAAACTCTGAAATCCCAGGACTGTTTAAGGTAAAGGCAAGACTAACTTACAGGATGAATGGGAATTTAGCATTTTGGGTCTTCATGCAGGAGGCAGAAAAAACCCAGAGAAAGTCCTTGAATCTAGGAGAAGACCTAACAAACTCTAATTACATGTGTTGCTGAGTCCAGGAATCAAACCCAATTTAGACCTAGGAAAAAAACCCTCGAATCAAGGGAGAGACCTAACAAACTCTACTCACATGTGATGCTGAGTCCAGGAATCAAACCCAATTTAGACCCAGGAGAAAAACCCTTGAATCAAGGGAGAGTCCTAACAAACTCTACTTACACGTGTTGCTGAGTCCAGGAATCAAACCCAATTTAGACCCAGGAGAAAAAACCCTTGAATCAAGGGAGAGTCCTAACAAACTCTACTCACATGTAATGCTGACTCCAAGAATCAAATCTGAGACTATTGACAAGTGAGTGCACTAATTAACTAACACTTACTGCTTCCTAAATCAACCAGAAAGCATCTCTTCAAGTTTCTGTGGAATACAAGAGCTGAATGTACCCTCGAACAAGATGTATGTTCCAACTGAAAATCACAAATGTCTTTATTCCTTCCAAACAGATAGCAGGATTTTTCATCAATGATTAGTTTCTGAAAAAAAAGAATTTAGCAGTGAAAAAATATGTCCTGGATTCTGTTCGTAATAGATTATAGTCCCCCACCCTACAATGAAATTGTGTGAGTAGTTAAGCTTTTTCTACATCCAATGAAAAAGAAAATTTAGGTTTACAATAGAAAAACTTGCACATTGCTAAAAAGAAGCACCTTATATAGTTTTGCAGTACAATGTTAACCACAGGCAGCCCAAACAAGTTTCTTGTGTATGGTTTATAAGGGAATGTAAGAAGCTATTTACAAAAAAATTTTTCACTTCAGAACTTGCTGCAATAGTTGCTTGAACCTTGTTTAGTCTTCTGGTGTAGTTTTTAGCATGATCTGAGGCCGTTTAGTGGGTTTTTTTCAAAATTTGCTCCTCTCTTTTTAAATAGGCTGCTGGAGACTTACCTCCCAATATCAACTACATTACGCTATATAACTCCCATACGTTCCCTTAAAAACCACACAAGGAAACCTTGTTTGGGCTGCCTGTGTGTTGATTTTATAACTGCTCCACCACTTTATCTTTTAGATTGAGAGTCTAATTCTCCCTACTGAAGGTCGATGGATAAAACTACTATTGATTTATTAAAATATCAATAAACCCGGGCAATAAAACACCATTATTGTTATTTTCAAGGTCAAAGATCACTTTCTCGATTCAAACCAAACTACACTCAATCAGTCTATGAGAGTTTTATTCCTTAAATCTAAGACAAGAAATCTCAGATTATACTGGAAGTATACTATTATTTTGAAGTCGTTATACCTCGATAAGTTTGTCGCCTTTCATGACATCCAAGTGTAGACCTTGTGAAGGCTTTCCAGCCCTAATAAACACACAATAAGCTAATCAGACACGGACAGCATGTCAATGGAGTACAATACTACTCTTAAGGAATGTAACATACCATGTTGGGATGTCATAAGGAGGTTTAATCGCTGGTGTTACAGTCTTATCGTTCAACTCAGCCGTTTTGTCCGCCATTTTGACGCGCGCCAGCGTGGCTTAACTAAAAGACTGGGAACAAGTCTAATGGAACAAATAACCCGGATGAGCCTACTAAGCTCCCCTACCCCCCCCCCCCTAAAAATATAAATGTCAAAAAAATCTTTCCCTTTTGAGTAGCAAAAGAAACTCAAAAAGTGTTAGTTCAAGGAAAAAAAGTATAACAAAATAAGAGTAGTAAAAGAAACCCAAAACACAACAACAACAATAACAAAAAAACATACAAACTTTGAAAACTAAAAATGCCTTGTTTAAAAAGTGTGAAAAAATACAACCCTGGTATTACTACAATATATTTGAAAAACAATATTAACTTTCATGCTTTGAATGCTAGATTCGCTTTCGATTTTTCTTCTCAAGATTTTTTAAAAGCCAACAGTTTTTGGGATTCCTGTGGTAAATATATCCCAGAAGTCCGCTGGGGATGTTTTCCCGCCAAGGGAAGTTGACAAGAAGAACGAGAAAGACTTGAGAGAATTGTATGTGAAGTGCGGTGCAAAATGTCGATGAAAAATGCTCACAGACTCTTCCTAAGGACGTTAATGTCACGTCAGTTCATGAAAGAGGCCGAGATAAAGACTATTTATCAAAAATCTTGCGAAGCTTATGATGGTAAGGGAGTTTAACGAAAAAAATCTAGCCACCACTTTAATTTGAGTCATGCAATTTTGGTTTGTTGTTTGTTTAGAGGACTGTTCCGACGATCAATTCCAGGGATTTATCAACACAGTAAATAGAAGTCTAAAGCCGTTGTTTCTTGAGATAAGACACGTAGTTTCAGAAGATAATGGAGTGCTTTACTTTGGACTGGTAAGAATTGTTTGTGTCTGAGGGAGATGAGGTTGGGGATGGAGGGGGGAGGGTGGTATGGAAACCACATCGTAGTGGCTTCATTCAGGCAGGAAATATTCAGGTCACTTTTTGTATGATTACATAAATTATATGCACATATTTAATAGCCATTACGTCTTTGTTGAGGCATCATTCTACTGAGAGTTCGAATTCCTAAATGTCAGTATACAGCTCAAACCTTTTTTGCACAGCAGCTAAGTTTTCTTTTTATTCACTTTTTGTATTGAACATACCAATGCACATTACCAGCTAGTAAATGCCCTCTAAAACTGAACTGCCCCATGATGCAGCATGTCCTACTCGTTAATATTTTTCCGCACAAACCTCAAAATGCCAATGTAATATCGGCATATTGTAATGACCCTACCCCCCTAAGGAATTAGCTAGCACGCGCATGCATACTTTAGTAAGTGTGCCATGTGAGGATTTCGAAATAGTAAAGTTGTTTATTTCTGTTGATTATGAAGCCTATTTCTCTTCACAAACATAGCGAACGCTACACCAATAGACCAGGCCTGTCATATATACACTTCACTGTTATCAATGTTCAATGTTACATTTTGTTAAATGAACAAAATATTTATTTCAGATAAACACAACGGAAGATGAACATTCTAAGATGGCTACTGATTATTCACCAAATGATATAACATTATTTAAAAAAGCTGTAAGTACTGTCCTATTATTCTATTCTTGGGACCCCTAGCAATGCCATAATATATACATATGCAAAATTAATGTTATCTTCTGTATGTATATTTTAGATTGATTTAATTATTAATTCTGACGATGGGACTGTTTCATCGTTGGACCTGATAAACTGTGCTGCAGACCTTGAAAAGAAAATGGCTTGCTCTTATACAGAAAAACTTCTTGAAAGACTTGTACTTGATAAATGGATGGATGAGGTAACTGAATTTATTTTGTCTTTCTGAGCACTGGTTCTCTTCTTCGTATCCCCAGATGTTGATAGAACCAACATATTACAGTGCATGGTCACTGGGCTTGAAATAGAAATATTTTTCAGCCTGCCATAGTAAAGGAGCATGGTAAAAGGAGGTCATTCCAGTAAATTTTGCATGTCATCTCATTATTCATTTATCAGTGCATCATTATTTTTGCATACAAAACCTTAGATTTGGCCATTGGCAAGCCGCTATTTCAAGCACTGGTCACATCTTCCCAATAGGATGGTGATCTATTTTTTCCGATCTTAACTGACTTTCTATTTTGAGTTCTCAACTGAACAGTTTATAATTTGGAATGCAAATAAAAAAATTGCTGACTTGTAAAAGTGTAAGTTGTATAAGATATTCTTTAGTACAGGGCCCAGTTATACAAAGGGTGGATAGTGCTATCCGATGAATAAATCCTTATCCAGTGGATAAATTTATTAGATAACAGCATCAACTTATCCACTTTATCAGGAGTTATCCATTGTATAGTGTATTCACCTTTCATACAAGTATGACCGGGCCAAGGTGTGTATGGGACTATGTATTGAAAAAATATTTGAAAAATTGTAGTCTTCAGGTATTTACTCTCTTGGAGGAAGAGCAATGCTAGAATTGGAGCAGTACCTAAGGAGAGTCTATGAAGATGATATAGTGGAGTGTATGATGTGCAAGAAGATTGCCCTTAAGGTTAGTCCCCAACATTGTGTTGTGGGAATTGTTCCATTGTACTAAAAACAATACTTATGGGTTGTCTTATCTTAAAAGAATTTTATGCAACCAGGCCTTGATTCCAATCTTTGAATTAATTTTATTTGATAGTGTCAAACATGCGAACAGTGTGAAGGAAAACTCCACAAGCATTGTGCTGGAAAATATTTTGCAGGAAGGTAAAGTATTGCCAACCCTTATTGTACTCCCAAGTCTATTAAATATTGTTTGTGTTTCTCCTTTTTTGGGCTGCCTCTGAAAATATTCCCAAGTCAAAAAAGTATATTAGGGCCCTTTGTGTACCCAAAATGACCACATAACACTACTGCACCTAAATGAAGTTAATGGTTTGGTATAATGATTTTAATTTATGATATTTTTCAGAGCACAGCATATGTGTCCCAACAAAAACTGTGGTGCTCCTTGGACTCATGATGTTCCTGTATTGCCATCATCAAGATCAAGTGAGTATCAGCAACATTATGAAATCCATCTGTCCTAAGCAGAACAACACCAAGAAGCTAATTTCTTATCTAAGACAGTTTTTTAAGTTTAATTGTTTAATTTCTGCGCTTTCAGGTTCAAATTTTGGACTTGCCTTTTTTGTTGGTCTCTCCCTTAGTTCAAGCATGTTTCTCTGGGTTCTCAAAGTTGTCCAACTTTTCTTCTTCCACAAAACCCAACATAGTATATTCCAATTTGATATTCAAGTAGCTGTCCCTTACTCAGATCAGTCAAGAGGATTTTAGGGTTCAATAAAATTGATGTTCTGATTTTTTATAGATGTTACTAGCAAAGGTAAAGGTCCAGCTTCAAGAACTGTTGGTCCCACATCTCACAAATCAAGGAGATCTAGGTAGTATTACTATACATTAGAAATAGATTTACTATTATAGTAATGCATGACGATAGAATTATACATATAATTATTATATAATTTCATATTGTTTCTGTTCCACTGATTAAGATCTGTGGGTTATTCCTATTCATACAAATGCCTTAAAATTCACTCCAATTTATTTTTGTCTAACCGTTATTCCATCTGATTGCTATTATTTATCAAGCACCATTCCTGCTGACCTGCAAAAGTCTTGCAAATCCACTAAGTTGTCAGTAAATATTATTTTGTATTTGTTCAGAAAACCTTTTTTAAAGATGTACCAAAAGTCAAGTAATTTTTTAGTCAGAGAATACAAAAAAACGTTTTTTAGAAATTGGGATTCCTCTGGAATTATGCTATAGGAGATAATGACTACCTGGTTGTGACTTTGGTTGCTCTGAAGTCAGTGAAAAATGGAGTATGGTTAGTGAAATATCAGGAAAATGTGAGTAATTTTTATTCAGCAGGAAAGTTGGAACCCTAAGTGTATTATGAAGTAAAGGAAATACCTATTTGAAGTTTTTAGTTAATAACTTTTGTAGCTTCTCTATACTTTGTAGTATTTTTTCAATCCACCATGTGTTCAAACATCAAATCTTTTATAAATTCAAACAATGACCCTAAACTACAAGCAAAAGTTTTTAACAAGTTTATTTTTAATTATGTTAAATGTAGACCATGCTCTCAATATCAGTTCATACTTTTATTTAATCTGTTTTAAGATGCATGTACTTAAATACATGTCTAATAGCTCAATTCATATAATTATTTAAACTTAGTTTCTATTTTCCCTTATTTTTAAATATTTCTTGGTCTAATTTTGTACTTTTCTGGGCATAAATTGTTTTTTGACTATCTATAAATGTTATATTCCCAACTAAAGGGTGTTCCAGAGGTTCTCATGCTACAGTGCTTCTTGGTCATAGGTTTCATCGTCATGATAATAAAACCTATGACTGGGATCACGAGAGACCCCAGGGTATCAAGAAAGTCCAAAGACTTTGCGCTTTTTGATCAGAAAGAGAAAATGGGGAAAAGTCTTTGCAGGGTAATAAAGTATAGCAACACTGTCATTAACATCATAATGGTCCATAAAGAACAGTAACAGGGGCAGGTATCCTGTGGTGCACCAGACACCTCCCTAATGCATTAATTACTCACTTATACTCTCTTGAAGTGCCGCATAATATCCTCCTAAGAAATTCCTGGATCCACCCTTGAGTTTTCTCGAATGTCTGTCCAAGCTTATGTTGTCTCAACTGTCTCTTATCTAGAATAGAGTTAACTATTTCTGTTGATGTTGAATATGGTGCCATACTACATTACAATCACTCCCATGCCTTCTAAAGGACCAGGAAGTGGCTGAAACTTGTCCCATTTATTACTAAGAGGGTCATATTTCTCAATTGAATCAGTCTCCACATTCATGAAAGCTCCTCCTATTGCTAAGAGTTGATCATCAGTCACCACTGCTGCAGGACTCTCCCTACGCATTGATAAAGGTGGTAGTGACATCCATCTGTTCATTCTTGGATCGTAACACTCAAATGAATTATGATCCTCATCGTTATCACTTCCACCAACTACCATAATTTTCTTCTTAAGAATTGCTGCTCCAAAGTATCGTCGTCTGTATCCCATGGGTATACAAGCACTCCATTGGCCGATTCTAGGATCATATCGTTCCATTGAATTGAGTATGGTCAGGCCACTGTCGCCTCCTATGGCATAAAGAGCTCCATCTAATGTTACCATGGATATTCCTTCTCGCATGGTGCTCATAGGTGTAACAGAATTCCACATGTCTCTGCAGTTAACAAAATACTTACACATTAAGAAATATTGGAGGTATTATTTCCAATGATCAGTTTATATCTCTTACTTACTACTCGAAATAGGCATGGATGCAGCTTTCACTTTCTTTTCTCTACTTTGATTTGTATATTATAATTTATAATTTATTTTTTGACATTGTATTGTAATGTTAAAAAAAATTATAGTTCCCTCCAAAAAAACAGTCAATCCTTCTTAAAACTTAGCATTATGATGACTCAATTTTCTTTCTCTTTAGTTCATTCTTTCTTTCTTTTCTCTTATTATTGTTAGCTTTCAATTTAATCCCTACCTGACTGGGTCATAACGCTCAACGGTATTATACTCTGACCCTGAAAAGTCACTACCTCCCGCAGCATATAACCAACCATCTAACTCAACCAGGCTGAAGGCATGCCGACCACATGCCATGGGCTGTACAATGACCATTTCTGAGTTGCTGCGTCAAAGCATTCAACAGAACTGAGTGCTACATCTCCATCACAACCTGAAAAATTTTTAATTTTAACAAATTTTAATTTAAATTATTCAAGTATATTAAGTACTCTGTATAATTATATTATAATTATAATGTTATAATGATATTATAATCCTAAATTTAGAAATCATAACCATGATAATATAGTATATTATAATTTTGTGCTGACTGCCTACTGCTCATGATTTAGCTTCTCATGATTTCCCAATATCCTGCGTGTTCATAAATTATGATTCAAACTGGTAAATTTAATGTATTATGATATAATTATTAATGCTAAGACATAATTTTTAGCTTTGAATTAAATGTTGTTTTACAAGCAATAGAGAAAAAAAGAGTTTTTTGACAGATGCATCTCTGAAAATCAAAAGTTTGATGAAAAATTGGATAAATAATATTCACCACCATCATGGCACATACCTCCAGCTGCATAGATACGTCCAGCATGATGTGCAACCCCAACACCATCCCGTCGCTGATGCATATTGGGAAGAAAATCCCACTTTTCCGTCTCAAAGTTGTATCGTTGAACAGTATTAAACACCTGGTTGTGGATTTCCCCTCCTACTACATACATCATTGCACCATGGTCCATCTGACGTGGTGTCGATGGCACTTGCATCTTGTCACGACGCTCAGGAAGAAGGTGGAAGTTCTTGGCTTGGCTAATTATTCTCATGCAAATGTCACTTTCCTGGACAAGATCATCACTTTCAATACAGTCAACTGGAAAAATATGTAAAAAGATAAGTTATAAAAGTGTCATGCAGTGAATCTGTTAAAATGTAATTGTCAGTTGCAAAGATCAAGAAAAAAATATTAAGTTCTTTTAATTTCCATAATTTCTTTGATCTTTTTATTCATTTTTGTCATTTTTGAAGAAATATACTAGATGTCAAAAATATTTTGACATATTCATATAATATATATACTTTAATTGGCAGATGTAAATAATATTTTGATTGATATCTGTGCAATATTAGTTTTTTTTAAATAATAAGATAATAGTTAAACTAATAAAGTAGACCCCCAAGCCTACTTTATGGGCTAAATGTTATTATCTACATTTCATTGTCACCATTAGCCACGAAAATGGAAGCAAAAGGCTTAAAAGCAACTGAATTCCAAATATCTTGAAAGAGGGGTTGTTCCATTCCAGGTTTTCTTTTTCTTTTCTGTTCTTTTTTTTTTTTTCTTTTTTTCTTTGAGGCTTGATTCGATTCCCATAATTAATCACCATTTATCTCCTCTTACAAGTAATGAAGAATAAAATTTAAAAAAAAGAGAAAAAAAAAAAAATAATCCAATATTTTCATAATTTTTTATAATTTCTATCAAAAAGGAATGGTTTTTGTAATGGAAACAGCGGGATATATCCTTGAAGACTTTTTCAAGACTGGAAAAAAATAACACTACATCTTCATTTTACGATTATGTTTTTTTTAACGACTATTTTCAAGGTATTGCAAGTAAAAAAAAAGGATGGAAAATCAAGAATATCTGCAATGAAATAATATTTCCAAAAGTATACAAAAACTCACCTAATATTTTTGGAGCCAGAAGAGGCAACCTTATGTATTTTAGGAGGGAAGGAAGGTGCTCTTTTCGTTCACCTAAATCATGTCTAGTCCACAAGAGCACTGCATCAAATACATCCTTTTCGCTAACAACATTAAGTGAGTCGCTCTTTAGTATCGAAGAAATTTGATCATAAGTTGCCAACAAAAACTCGTCCGTCTTTGCAACTTCAAGAAATTTCTTTTCGGCGTAGTTGAGAGCTGCGAGTTTAAGTTCAGTACAGTCATGATGATCGGCGAAATTTCCTATTCCAAGGCAGTTGGATGGATGAAGTTGATTTTTTAGAAAACTACAACACGTCTCGATAATCGTAGTAAACTGTAACAAGTTAGCGACGGATAATAAATTTTGTACATTTTCTTCAGTGATTTCTATAGTTGAAGTATAGCAAAAGTCTATTAATTGTCTGACGGCTTCGGAGTCCACTTCCTTTAATGTAATTCGAGTTTGATTTGTTTCGCTCATTCCATTCGTAAACATCGAATAAAAGTACGAACTATTCGCGGCTAATATTAGTCGGTGCGAGAATATTTCTTCTTTCTCTACTACCACAACGACGTCGCACATTTTCTGTCGTTGATAAAGACTTCTAAGAGTTTCAAGAACATGGCAAGGATGGAATGAGTCCTTGTATATGAGAACTTGCGTTTCTTGCTTTGCGATGTCGTCCGCCATTATTGTGATGTTATTGAAGCCATTCAAAGGTTATGATTTCAATACATCTATACAAGCTTCACTTTCATTGGCTCTTAATTTTTTTAAAGCGATGATTGATCAAATCAAGTTGCAGGTCTAAAAGATGTTTTGTCATAGTTTCAGTACACCTGTTCGCACACGCGATTTTGCACTCAATGGAGTTTGAAAACAATAGTATAGACACGCTGTTATACTTTCGACTTTTCTCGCAAAAGATATTTTTAACCACAATTTTTTTTTAATTGGACTAAACAAATTGGGAAAGGAAATGAAGCCAAACACAGATTCTTAGATCAAATGAAAACATGTTTTAAAATCCATAACAAAAATGATAAAAAATAATATTAATGATAAATTTGCTGCATATTGTCATATATCTGATTGTTAATGTCATACTGATCACGTGACTGTACTCTGATATATAATGATCTAGTTTGTAAACAGTGATTCAGAACTTGTACTAGCGAGAGCACGAATAAATCAATCTATAACACATATGAATCGGCCACTTAAGAAACGAGTGAAGGACTGGGAACGAAAATATAGAAGAGATTGATAATTAATCCTATTTGAAAATATTCCCATGACTAGAAGGAGCACATAAAATTTAACAGGTTTCTGCATTATAGCTTCAATTGGCTAAGTGACAGCTAAATTATAAAAAATCAAAAACATGAAAAATTACGAAGTAATGTATGTTTACTAGGGACACGCGTCCCCAGTAACCATACATTTGTAATTTTTGAAATGTTTGGGAAGTTGCTACACAAAACATATGAAACCCAAAATCTTGAAACTCCGGAAATTTACTATTTCGATGTATTCTTTCTTGTTATGGTGTTTATTTTTTGACCAGATTAATTCTAAAACTCGTTCCCAGTCTTCAACCTTGTTTCTAAATGGCCAATATGAACATTTCGCTATTAAATCGGTTACTTTTCGTGGTACGTCTGGTAAAGATTGAAACTGATTAAAAATATTAAAAAAAGGGATTTTGTTTAAAAAGATATAACTAGCTAAAAACTAGTGTAAACTGCGTCGGTGTTTCTAATGAAACTAAAGATGAAAAGGTAAATTAAAAGGTAAATTAGATTTTGTTTAAGATAGAATAATGCCGGGTTTTTTTTTTTTTGTTTTTTTGTTTTTTGTTTTTGTTTTTGTTTTAAAAAATCCCATGGCTTTGCGCTAATGATTCGCGACAGTATAGCACTCGTTCACATCGGGGGGAAACGAGTGCTAATCGTGAAATTACATCTTAATACATATTAATAGAGTGCTCGTAACAAACATAGAATAAACTAAACCGACAATGATTTTGTTATCAACAATAATAGATAATTCACTCACATCTCTAAATTTTATTTCAGTTTATAATTCAATATTCAATAGAAAGATAAAACCGTCTATATAAATTTAAAAAATCATTAATAATTCATGAAGGAAACACAATAGAAATCATGACCATGAAGGAGGTTTTATATCGGATATAGATTCGTCTTCCTTCGCACTTTAACTGGGATTTTCTCAAGAATTCGGTACAGTATGAGAACATACATCAGGAGTTTTTTAAGCCGTTTAATAAACTCGCAGATCGTGTTTTATCGGGTCTAAAACCACTCGGCTACGCCTCGTGTTTTATACCCGATAAAACACTCCTGCTCGTTTATTTAAGTAATGTTTAATAATTCTAATTCAAATCCTGGATACGCCATAGTTTCATTCTAACCTGCAATGAGAAAATCAGATAACAAACCAGCATCAGAGAATGAAGAATAAATCGTAAGATAATAAGATTATTACTTAGATAACAGGCCCGTAGCAGGAATAAAATGATTGAGGGGGCTCGTTTTGCCACGCCCCATATTATCCGCATGTCTTGTTATGAGTTTTCATCATTTGCAAATGCCAACTATGTGAACTTTTTTTGAAAAAATGAGTCGTCTCTATCAATTTTAAGATGATAGTGTTTGAAATTTAGCTGGACGTTTACTTAAAAAAAAGTGTGAAAGGTATTTAAAAAATAAATGCACCCTGGCACACTTGAGCACCATGCAAGACCTATTTAGCTTCGTTTGTTTTGCAAATATCAGACCATGTGATGCCACTTAGAGAATAATTCTCAAGGAAATGTCATGATCTGAAATGGTCAATTTGCATACGAAGTTAAAAAGGTCTATTCTCAATTAAAGTTGCTTTTTCTTGGTAACATCCTCGGTACTGAATTCTAATTCACCTCTATCCAAAATTGACTTATCTTGCATTTAATCCAAACCGTAATTGAAATATTAATTAAAATCATTTTCTCCTTGTCACTATTATTTATTATTTGCCTTCATTATTGAATAAGCTATTGTTGTAGAAAAGCTACTCACTTTATGTTTATCACAATAAGCCTGAAGCGAGATGACATTTTACCCCCGACTCTATACCATAATAGTTTTTTAAATTCTTTCATATTAAAATTTTTGATTCCTTAGAGAATACAGGAACAATAGTCATAATTAAAGAACAAAAGCAATGTGAAAAGGATTATGGTCTAGAGACGGGGGTAAAACGTCATCTCGCTTCAGGCTTATTGTGCGCGGTGGAGGTTCTATAATTCTGGGGGTATTCTTTCTGACATTCTTCTGATACTTCTGTCGACGTCTCTGTTAATAGCTTCCTATGGTAAACAAAACAGTCTTTACAACTATGGCGACTCTGTGGAAACTTTAATGCACTAGCCAAATGAAACCCCCAACTCCCCTTGACAGGGCGGGGAAGTTAACTTTCATCATGTAGTGCATGATTTTTTCCCTGTCACGATAAATTTCTCGTTATAATTATTAACGTTCAGTTTTTCTGTTAAATACTCCAGTTTCGAGTTCTCTGTTGCTCAGGATTAGCCGCGAATTTGTGCAGAATATTCTTGTGTTCCAGTGAAAGGCCGTAGAATTTCACAGTGTTTGTTGAAGTTGTGCATTCTTTACTTTGAAATCACCGTTGGTATTTGTGAATATTTAGACACTGATTCGAGGCTAACCCTGAGTAAATGAGTGTGCACTCAAGGAACACAGCAGTAATTTGGAACTTTCAAATAAAACTGCTGTAGTACTCGTTAGTGAATTCTCCGTATACCCTTGCGTTCAGAGTGTGGGTTTCAATTGACTCAGTGGAACACAATATTCAGCATTTCAATATTTCGCATAATGTATTTGCTTTTAGTGTACTTACAGCATTCAATGGGTCCTGCTGTGGTTGTTGTACAGGCTGTCCACTCGTAGAAACGTGGAAATTTCTATGATTACCGATAAAATGATATTCCTGGGGGGGAAACAATTAGTTGTTGGAAGGCATTCAATAATTTATTGAGTTAAAAAAAGTAAATGCAAAACTTACAGCATTCAATGGGTCCTGCTGTGGTTGTTGTTGGGAACCACTTAATTCAATAACCAGTTATGTAAAGTAAATGTAAAACTTACAGCGTTCAATGGGTCGTGCTGTGGTTGTTGTACAGGCTGTCCACTCGTAGAAACGCCATGTCTAAGTTCACGGTTGAAATTATGTCCCTAAAAAAAACAGAGAGAGTTGTTGGGAACCACTTAATTCAATAACCAGTTATGTAAAGTAAATGTAAAACTTACAGCATTTAGTGGGTCCTGTTGTGGTTGTCGTATAGGGTGCCCTCTGGAAGACATTTTTACTTTCCGCAGTTAAAACAAGATGCCTAAACGGAAAACCAGATTGCTGAAAACAAAGTGTTGCATTTCTATTGAATACGATCAATATTTGGTATAACTTACTTTGTTGAATGGTTCTTACAGTCAGACCTTGTGCAGACGGCTAGTGCCGTTGTCCCATAATTAATATACCTGTAAAAAGTCATTAGGATCATAGTTAGAGTACTAACTATATTGTTAGGGGTAAACACATTAACTCCATAAAACCAAATCAAATAGTGCACTCCAATTCTTAATTGTTGGCATATTGAAATTCAAAGGTCTACGAAAGCTTTCTTCAAATGCGGTTAAGACGAAAGGAAGTTTTTGAAAAATCACATTTAGTCTTAAATGGAATTGCGCATCGAGGTTTATTGCTGGCTTTCACTACACTTTCGAATTCATTTCCTGTCGTGCGGAATGTTTATCAGTTGAATCACTCTTTTACACTCGTGCTTAAAAAATTAAAAATATATAAAAAACTATACGATATAATAATAAACAAGCAAAAAACAACTAGGCAGGTAATGGGCATTCATATAGATAGATAGATAGATAGTTAGTTAGTTAGTTAGTTAGTTAGTTAGTTAGTTAGTTAGTTAGTTAGTTAGTTAGATAGATAGATAGATAGATAGATAGATAGATAGATAGATAGATAGATAGTTAGATAGATTCATGGGGCCCTAATGTAACTTGACACGCTCCCTTTTGTAACATTTGATCCCTTTTGTAACTCATTGCGGTTACAAAAGGGATCACGATCCCTAATGTAACCTCACGAGTTCCCTAATGTAACTTGATGTTCCCCAATGTAACCTGACACGTTCCCTAATGTAACCGGAGGTTCCCTTTTGTAACTCAAGGCGTTCCCTTATGTAACTCCACATTCGCATTCAATTTTCTGTCATTTCTTTTTATTTATTTCAAATAAAAAAGGTGATATGGTAAATCGCAATGCTTTTTGAAGAGTATTATCATAGTTGTTCACTTTCTGAGAAAGTTTTTTGGGGATAAAAATCGATTTTAAAAAGTGTACTAAAACCAGTTACTTCGATAGTTCCCTTATGTAACTCCATATTTGCCTTCAATTTTTTGTCATTCCTCTTTATTCTTTTTAAATAAAAAGTGCAATATGGTGGATCGGAATGCTTAGAGAACACCATTAGCTTACTGTTTTCTTTTTAGGAAATGTTTTTCCGGGATTAAAATCGATTTTAAAAAGAGTATTACGACCACTTGCAGTAATAGTTGCCTAATGTAACCTTTTACTAAGTCTTGTGTTGTTATGATGTTCTTTGAAACTGATAACAAATATTTTACACCAATTGCACATACACAGAGTTTTGACTAAAAACTACAATATTTTTTATCGAAATAAATACAGCCACAAAGTAGTTTGGCCTCTATCCTACTTCTTAACTAAGTTTTACATTACTTTAGAAGTCGTTATTAGTGCTAGTGATACCCAGTGTTCGGTTGTGTTTTGTTTGCTTGACGTTTAATGGTATTTTTACACAGTGCAATGCAACAAACGATTGAAGTAGTGCAAGTAACTTCAGCTTTACTCATTATAGTTATGGCCTTTATGTTATCATCAAGATTTCAATGGCGTTTAAGTTGCTGACACACGGTGCAACATTGCGCGCAACATTGCAAGCAATAAATTTGAATCGGAGTGACATTGGAATAAAATCATGCAACATCGCTTGTGTCAGCCTGCTATGTTAAGTTTTTTGGTCCGCAGTCAAATTTGGTGCAAGCTTTTTCGCTTTAAATTTCAAAATGCTGCAGGTAATGTTGCAGACATGTTCACATGATGAAATTTGTTGCGCGCAACGCTGCAAAAGTAGACTAGCGCGATTCAACTTCAGATTTGTTGCATGCAACGTTGCGTGCAACAAGTTTGTGGTAGACACACGCTACGACAGTCCTTTTGCATGTAATGCTGCATGCAATGTTTCACCGTGTGTCAGCACCTTAACTGCCTTGAGTTTGTAAAGCAAGGTTATTTAGCAAAATGTGTTAAGGTTCAAAACTCACGAAAGTGTCAAACATCCTTCGTTTTGTTAGTCATATAAAAGCGATGAGGCTCTTACGTAAATGCGCTAATGCAATAATGAAACCATTTAAACGAATGCAATGATGAAAATAATGAACTGATGTTACTATTAGAAGTAGCTTTAATTTTTTACAGATAAAAGATTACTAACATATGAAAGGAAAAACGTGCGAATAATGTATCTAAATGCTTACAGATAAAACAAGGGAGAAACGCCGTATTCCCAAAAACAAGGCACCATTCTACACTCGTACCAACTATCTAACAAGTTGGTGATGCGTATATTCGATTTCTACATAACAAAAAAGTCCCGGAGAAGAAGCTATATTTTCGGTGTTTTTCGCCGATGTTCCCTTTTGTAACATTTTAATGTTGGAGATTAAAAATTCAAAACAAGCAATTTAGCGAAAGCAACTCAATTGTGTATTAGGATTCACCGAATTGACTCTATTCATGGCAAGAGATTCAGTTTCGCGAACAAAATGGAACCTGAAAAAAACTTTATTCCAACTTAACCCTAACTTTCCCATTTGTAACGTGAGCGTCATTTTACAGGGGTACATATAAAAAATCATAACTTCCTAGAATTATGTTATTTTATCCTCCACTTTTGGTGTAGTGTGTGAAAGAAACCTCTTATCAACTGGTATAAAATCCATTCCTATCCTCAATGTTTGTAAGAAGTTATCATTATCCGCTTGGAATGGTTAGATTTGCTCAAAACAGCTACTTTTCGGTTTCGCACATTTCGACAACTTTGGCCAAGAAAATCCTTCTAACTCAAAAAATACTCAATATTGTTGCATGGAATTTTGAGGACATCTAGTACAGTTATCTAGAATGTATGTGCTTGAATTTGGTGGCACTAAATTAAAACGGTGGAAAGATATTGCAGTTTTTCATGAAGATGCTCGTTTTTTGATCATTTTGAAATTTCTTCAAACCCTAGGACCTAGTGAAGTTCATACGAACTTACTTGAAATTTTCGTCCCCATTTCCTAATGAAATTTAAATACTGAGTGGATGTTTGGGGGCATCAGTAGACAGTGTTAAGCATGATCTAACCTGAATTCCTATCATATTGGGTTTTTGATCGATTAAGAAACCGCAGAATCCACGACCATGTTCCCTAATGTAACATAGCTAGGTTTGTGAGGTTCGTAAAATTTGAAAACGAAAGCAATGAAAGAGTGACTCCTAGGGAGGAGAAACAGCATCAATATCTGTCAATCCACTCTATTTGGATTGAAATAGCACGTTTTTAAGAGTACGAAAAATGCTATCTATTATATTTAGGTTACACTAGGGCCATCCATGAATCTAAAGATAGATAGATAGATAGATAGAAAGATAGATAGATACTTTATTAACGTGTCAAGAAAATAACTAGCTGAGGGAAAACCCTCTACTAATAGGGGACACCTAAGGTATAATAATAAAATAAGATCATAAGATATACAATGATATTAATTAAGACCAAAAATTAATTCAATAAAGTACTAAAAAAATTATTTCATAAATATAAAATATAAATATTCTAATGTTTTGATAATAATGTAATAAAATCCTAATCAGCCTTTCAACTATTACATAAAAAACACCCTCTACATCCGTTGTCAATTTTAAAAAGATGTAAGGTTTTTTTTACGGATGCGATTTTTAAAATCACCTAGGGATTTGCTTAATCTGTCTTTTTTGTCTAATTTGCTCCAAAGTATGGGACCTAGATATCTAAGGGAATGCTTACCAAACGTGACTGTGTTAAATCTAGGTATAAGAAAATCTGAGTTTCTAAGGCTGTAACAAGAATCACGAGGTTTGAACATGTTAGTTAATAGCTTCGGAACACATCTTGGTGTGTTTAACTTTATACATCAGAATACAAATGTCTTGAAGACGTCTATTTAACAGTGTAGGTAAATTCGCCCTATTCAATAACTGATTATAGCTGGATTTTGTGTCCCTATAAACGGCCCTTAATCCTCTTTCCTGGATTCTCTCCAACCTACGAGTATCACTAGCCCTACAAAAAATGCCATACTAGATGAAAATATGTTAAATATGGTAGGATGGCTGTTTTGAAAAGTACTAACTTTGCAGTGGTGGGAATTAAGTTTCTCAGTCTCATGATTACCCCAACCCTTTGACTTGCCTTCTTACATATATCATTAATGTGCTCATTAAAATTTAACTTATTATCTATTGTAACTCCTAAAAGTTTCAACGTATCAGACGTCTTAATGATCCTACCATTTACGTTCAAGCTAGTTTTATCTTCTGTACAACTCATCTGTTCGTTCTTACTACCATATTTATTTTGAATGTACATAGCCTGATACTTCTTCAAGTTTCGCTCCAAGAGACTATTTTCGTACCACTCAGTTGCACTAGAGGCACTTTTCTCGAGCATGGTATGCACTGAGTTGATTCCTTTACCTTTCCTTTTCCTTTAATTTTCTATAGAAATTAGTGTATAATGATAATTATCTAGTGACGCAATAATTTGCAGATAAATAATTGAGATTAGAGCAACGTGCACAAAGGAGGTCTTCAAGTCGAGCTACAGAGTTTAGTTTGCCGAGGAAAAGAGAGCTTACCTGACGTGTTTAGAGAAGGAGGAAGAACAGAGACATTGGTAGGTCGAGAGGACGACAAAGTTTGCTTTAGTTCGGGATGCAAAGAATTGAAAAGGGTATACAAGCTTAATTTTGAAAGCGTTGAGACCACTAAAAGTTGTGCGAGCTTTGGAGAGAAGAAGAACATTCAACACAAGCTAGTATTTTGCTAAATTATGTAAGATTTATATCACTTTAAGATAAAGACAGCACAAATTATGATACATCGGGTAATTTTTTAACCCATTTTTTCAGTTATTTGCCGAGAACATATTGCAAAGACATATGTAAGTAAGCGGCAAAGTCGGATTCGGAATATATGACGATGTTGAAGTCAAAACGTCAGTGAAATTTTTCCTGTTGAACAAATTTAGAACGGCGATTTTCTGAGAAAAAAAACTTGAAACATTCCTTAAATCATTTAGTTTTTCGTTAGCAAATTTGTAATATCGTAGAGTAGAGTTAAAAACATACCAAGAGGCAAGAGGAAGAGAAGGAGTCTTCTTTTGCTCTCCCGATTGCAACCGCTCAACACGGTTCACATGGTTTTGTAATATGCGCTGGCTCCGAAATATCCAGCGGACAGTGTATGATCGAGTTTGCGCAAACAATATTCTCGTTCTTTCCATAAACATTTTCACAAAGAACTACATTTTCAACAAATAATTAGGAATAGCATTGTCTTTTTATCTACCTGATTTCTTCCATTTCTTCTAATCTTTTTCGACATTCAGTCATTTTCTTGTGTACCACAATCATGTTTGCCCTTTTCGCTGTGCTTTACTTCGTCTGATCGATTTCTGCATTTGGTCGCTTTATTTGAAATCCCTTTCTACGCATTTCTTTTGTTGTTGTCGTTGTTAAACTTTTCAGGGCCTCGGAGTTGCATAACTAGTTCGTCATCCCATCACGCTTTAGCTTTTGGCCGAAATTAAATGAAAACTTTCGTTTACTTTTTCCTCGAAACGATGCTAGGCTGAGTCCATCTCGACCCTTCTCCTTCTTCGATTCCTATGTCGGAACAAATAAAAACCACAATAGTTATTCTTCATCTGATCTCCAGCAACCTAAAATCTAACGTTATACTCGAAAAAGATGAAAAAGAAATTTGTTTACTTTTTCGACATCGTGCTGATAGCCGACAAGTCCGTGTTCGAGAGTCATCGTCATACTTTAGTTAAAAAAATTTTGGTTTTTACTTGATTGACTTCTTGAGAAACTTGGGTCTTTGATTGCTATTTCAAAAATTAAAAGCGAAAAGTCACAGCAATAAAGTACCAACGACAAAGATTAAAGCAATTTATTGAAATAAATAAAAATATATAAAATTATTATGGCTTGATTTCTTTCTTAAAAAGGGGATAAATCAAAGTCTTACGAATACGGCATACCTCTTCTTTTGAACCTCTTTTGGTTTCTGTTTTGTTCCGCGCGCAGTTCCGAGCAACATTTCTTGGAACTGAAGCCAGTCGTCAATACGTTCAATGGAGCACAGAATAAATAAAGAAAAATTAAAATCAGGAGATATATCACCGCGCTTAGGTCTCATGCTAAGCTTCCGAATCGACGAAAGTTCAAATAAAATTTGTGTTTACAATAAAAATTTATAGTTTATGTTCTATAGTTACCTTTTTCGCGATCGTAAATGGATATGAGCCATCATCCAGAGAGAGCATAAAATATTCTTAACAAAACTAAAGACGTTTGTCTTTAAAAAAATTGCAATCTTAAAAGGAACGTTTTGCTGGCAAATGTCGGTCAAAATAACCTTGGTAATTCCACTCGACTGTTTAAAAAATCCATAATTAATAAATGTACGATTCAGAGATTGATATTTGATCCTATCAGCTGAAGTTTTGTTAAGTTTTCAATTTTTTTCTCAGCACCGTTAATTTTGATATTTTCAGCCATCTGCAAGAAAAATTATATATGAATTATGTCAATACACATCTTTTAAAGTTGTTCAACCTCAGAGTCTTACCCTAAATTAAGCTGAGCGATAGGCTAATATTTTGACAAATCCAGTGACGTCGTTTGATTTTGATTTGAAATGCAATGTGATCAGCAGTCATGCATTTTAATTTATTAGTTTTCTATTTATTGGTACGGTGGGCTAGATTGGAAACCAACTGTTTGTTTAACTCACCTAAGATAAAACTTGTATGTATATATGTATTTGTATTTAAAGCATATCATAGACCTTAACTAGATTTTGGCATAACGGCTAGCTTCATAATAGCAACTGTGTTTACAAGTTTTATGCTTCACCAATTAGTCTCCATGATTAAACCAAGCTTTGTGAAAATTTTCCCATGATATTGGCTGGTGACATGAGCATTGAACTACATCCGAAAATTACCAATCAGCGACGACTTTTCTCTACGAAGTCAGAAATGTTCCTGCTGCCTCCTGTCATGTTTGCATTTCATAAGAACAGGGGAACTTTGATTTGATTCGGTCGAGTTTCCGGAGGAAGAATGGTGCGAGCGGAAGTAATCAACAAAGTTTATTTCCGGTTTCGTTTAAGTTTAGGATGAGGGAGACTGGGGGAGATAAACATTGATTCGCTGGGCGAGTAAATGGTAGACCATAGTTTCTATAGCAACAGAGCTACTTGAATCTTTTATTTTTTTTATTTTGCAAATAAACCCTATTTGAATAACATTGAATGAATTTTTAGTATTTCTAGTATATATGTAGTATTCCTTATATTCCTTATGAGTTTTTAAATTACTTTTTATTTCTAGTATTGTCTATTTTTTTGTGGCATGGCTGCAAATTAGCTTTTAGCTAAGCCCATTGATCACGGTAAATAATGATTATTATATTATTATTAATACGATATGTAGGGGAGAAAAAGTATTATAACTACAGTTTCAAAGTAACTCACACATAATATTGATAAATATTGATTAAATAATACGAAATGATCAAAATCCGTTATTTTTACGTGTATTTTTAGATGAAATTTGAATTACCAATATGGCGGGATTGGAAACCAGTAATAGTTAGGGGCTCTGCACCATCACTTGATGTCATGAGGCCAAGTCAGGAGGCACAAAAATAGAGTATTTTCCCTTGGAAAACGGAATTCTTTCTTATGTAAATTGGATTAGACCAGATTCAATTGTTCCTGCCTCCTATCATGGCTGTCATCAAGTAATGGTGCTAAGGCTCTACAAGTATTTTTACAATGGATCAAAAGTATCGTGGTTGCGAGGCTTACTTGGAAATATAAAAAAAATCATGCGGAATTTGTGACAATTTTAAGAAGGGCCCATTAAAAGAAACACCGAAACAGATGGCCTTCAAAGTGGCCCCAGGAGAGGACGGAGTAGCTTGGTATTCCCATACTATGTTATACGGGGATGTGGTGTTGGACAGAGTATGCTGGTCATAGAGTGGAGTATATTATGTAAATAGAATTATTTTACTTGGCCCGTGAAAGAATAATAAGTATGGTACATAGTTGTTAACACTAATTCCATTGTTTTCTCTTGTTTTAATTTGACTGTATTGTTACTCACTAATTATACAACTTTTTTTAAATATATATACAACTTTATGTTCCCCAGATACAGTGATTTTCATAAACCGTAAAATGCACTTTAGCTGGTTATATGTATCGTTAAAGTTCCTGATTGATACCATCTTGAATTATTTCGTTCATATTTACTTCTACTTGATCCTGTTCAAACCAAAACAAAAAGTCAATCTAACATCCACAAGAAATAGGATAGCCGTTCCGATGTTGAGAAAAAAGCTGGCCCCACAATGCACTGCAATTGCGATGCCAACTCCACCCAGTTTTTTTCTCAAATTCGGAATGCCTAATATATTTCTAATTTAGAATAAATCATATTGTTGGTTTTACAAAATTAAACCAACTTGTGTAGTCTCAGTTCTTTGTCGCTTTTCACATTTCCCCCCATTTACTTGAATTCGTTTTGCTTTTGTTAGTTGTGTTTATAACCTCTGAATCAACAGAGTAATGTTCGAATTTCCAATTACAAAAATACAGTTTTGAAATGGGCTCTTGGCAGGTATTGCGTGACATTTAAAATATTTGACTCCCTGTTCTTAAAAATATGTTTTA
This sequence comes from Actinia equina, assembly GCA_011057435.1. NCBI lineage: Eukaryota > Metazoa > Cnidaria > Anthozoa > Actiniaria > Actiniidae > Actinia > Actinia equina. The sequence continues at coordinate 102,301 of WHPX01001407.1, forward strand.
AAAGAACAGCCTATAATCAGGGAATTTGCAATCAAATCTTTTATAACCATAATAAGCAGTAGTTAAAACAAAAAAATACATCACTTACATTTAAACGTCCTTCCAAACGTCCTTGTACTAGCCAAAGGACAGCATAACCCAGGAAACAGACAAACTTGAGGGAAAAGAAAATAGTGTACTTCATTATATTGACTACTGCAAGCATTACATTAGATCTTTTGTAATCGCAATGATCGACAAATAAATAAAATAAACTAAAAATAAGGGAACTGACCTTTTTCTGAATAAATTTTGATTTCACTGCACGGATGTGACCAAGAACGTTTTCAAATTGTTAGTGAAAATCAAGCCAATGACTTCTGTATAAAGAGATACCTAGTAAAAGAAACTCATTTTCTAAGAGTTTATATCTATTCATGTGAATCCTCAAAGAAATGTTCCTTAAAGTGTATATCAAGGAAAAAAATTTTTTTTTCAAAATCATTAATTAACAATTCAACCCTAGCTAGTGTTTTGCTAAATTATCTGAAATTGGTATCACTTAATTTAAGATAAAGATAGCACACAAATTATGGTACATCATGTAATTGTTTAACCTATTTTTGTCAAGATTATGTTGCAAAGACATTTGATAGCAAAGATTGATTTAATACGACTAATTTAATTCCGTTTGTTGTTGAGTCAAAACGTGAAAAGTAGGTATTAGTAGGGCGATTCTCTGAGGAAAATGGTCTGATTCTTAAGATTATTTAGTTTTTCGTAAGCAAATATGTTGTAAACTCGTTTTCTAGTAAAGAGTTTAGTTATATACAGATTACCAGCTTTTCGTGCACGGTTCATACCCATAGTTTACTCGTGTAAAGTTTTTCACTCGGTTTTGTCGTTAGAAAATGTCTTGTATTTCAGTGAATATTCTATCGCGTCAGTACATCTATTATAATTCCGTCCTATTACCTCTTTGTTTTGGATCTGAAAACACTATATAAATATTGGTACCAAAATAATCATGTATATACCTAAGAATAAATATAGGGAATTATTTTGCAAATAAAAAAATACATGAATAACTTATAAAAATATACAATAGATAACTAAATAAAATAATTCTAAAGTATGAATTGTTCTAAAATGAAAATTCTAAAATATGATACATATAAGTTAATAAGAGTTAAAATTAAAATTAAAATCTATAATGACTACTTTTAACTCTTACAAAGGAAGCAACGACTATTGGCGAAAGAAGTTACCAATTTTTTAGTTTAAATATATGGCTAAAACTCGCAGCATGATATCTAACATCTTCCAACATGGCGGCCAAAATTTCAAAAAATTATTTGAGTACAACATTTTATCAAACTCACTTTAGACATTAATAAATCGAAATCACATACATATAAAACACTAAAAATGTTCAATTTGGTGGATATATGTTCATTTCTATGACTTTTCAGAACAGTGGATGATAACATACATGAGTAAGACATACACGAGTATGAAAGTGAGAACATTGGGCAGTTTTTTTGCTACTTAAAAAAAACCGCAAATGTATCATTTGTCAATCTATTGGAACTACGATTTATCACTGTGTATTTGAACTTAATGATTCATTTTAGAGGGTTCAAAACAGTAGAAAGCTCTTGAAATAAAGATTTAAAAGAAGTTAAGCTGTTCAGGGTTTTAGCAGGTTTTAGCTCTGGGGTTTTAGTGTCAACACTAAGCACTTCCGATGAGTTAAAGGGCCACTTGGACGAAAATCGCTCCAAAATTAAAACTCTTTCATTCGAGCTGGAACTTTGCTGAAATAATCTAGGATACATTAAGAACCACCCACTGGAATATCTTTCTGATATTCGAAAGGAAAGGGCCAAAATTTTACGATTTATTTTCGTCCGCCATTAATTTCTTTGAATCACAGAATTCGACTCAAGAAGACTGGCACGAGTACTTATGACGTCATTTACTCAACCCAAACCAAAACATTGGTGGGTAATGTATGTGCCATGTTCGTAAAACTCGGTTTATTTGGTTTATTCAGAAAATATTTAATGTTTCATTCGGTTTCCTAACTACTATATGACCAAACAATGTCTAGGCGCTGAAATTTTTCAGTTTCAATAATACAGACGATCATAATTCGAAAATTTCAATACATCTCGGCAAGCCAAGAATCACAACAAAGTAGGACGCATGGACGAGATTCTAGCGGTTCCATCGCGCGAAGTGACTGAGATATTCGGGATTCGAATCATTTTAAGGATAACAATTTTTCAAGGTATATTTACATACAAGGGCAAAGAACAACCCCACAATTTGGGTCCGCGAGACATCCGACACAATGAAAGAAAAATCTACGAGCTGAGTGACAGACGCCGCTGTCGCGCGAGTAATAAATAAGAAACCTTTGACATGTTCTATTACAAAGATGATATTAGATAATCGTATGTTTGTACCTATTCAATGCATAATAAACATTTTGAAGCAAATAATAACCGTTCTGTAGTAAATCAGCTAGGAGAATTACGAGATCACATTCTAAATTATTCGGCACATAGATCTAAGTATATTGTCACAAATCTTTATATCACAACGCAGAATTCAAAAGGCAATCGGTTGTTTTCATAACATCAATCACTATTAGATTACATTGAAACTTCAAATTTAAGATCTTTATATCATGGACAGTAGGTAGCAAATACAAATAATGAAATGAACGTAAGGAATTTTTATGAAAACCTCTTCCCAAGCATTGCTTCTTCTTCTAGTTCGGCTTCATCTTCATACATCATAATTTATGGTTCTAACTCTTCAGGATTGACAAAGCGAGCGTCCAAAGGAGTTTCCATCATATTTGAAGAGGTATCAAAGGTTTAAAAAAAGTCTGTTTAGAGATTCTTTTCACGATAACGCGTTTAAAACATCAAATAAACTTCAGGTAATTTAACAAGAAATGTATAGTCAAAACGACGCTAACATGACAGTGTTGAGTAAATGACGTCACAGCGTAAAACTGCTGTACATAATGACTCGTTGGCCGTGACACAAAGAAATTAATGGCGGACGAAAATAAATCGTAAAATTTTGGCCCTTCCCTTTCGAATATTAGAAAGATATTTCAGTGAGAGGTTCTTAATGTGTTCAAGATTATTTCAGCAAAGTTCCAGCTCGAATGAAAGAGTTTTAATTTTGGAACAATTTTCGTCCAAGTGGCCCTTTAAAATAAAATAAATATGTAAAAATAATAGGGAAGTATATAAATCACTTTAATACTTAAACTAAAGACTGATCAAATGCTAGAAATAATACTGATAATGCAAGTGTCAAGATTTCGTATCTACTACGCGTTTGTGATATAGCTATTTTATTGTCAAGCTTTCGGCCATATTGATCATCTTCAGGGCTACATAAATAACTTACAACTTTTTGTATTTGTGGCTCGCGCAGTTGCAAGTTGATTTAAATAAGTATAAGTTTTAAGTTTAGATTTAAAAGAGGAAAGAGTAGACATTTTTCTAACGGATGATGGAAGCGAATTCCATCTGGAGCTGGAGTTCTGGAGGAGCAATGGAGAAGGAACGATGGCTTTCGAAGTAAGTATAGTAAGTCAGATATGATGAAGAACGATGACGATTTCGAGGAGGTTGTTATCCTCGTAAAACGTAACTAATGTACGAAGAAGCAAGTGCATTCATTGCTTTGAAAGTCAGAAGGAGTATGTTAAATTTGATTCTATAGAGGATGGGAAGCCAGTGTAGTGAATCATCCAATTATCAATGTCTTTTAGACACTTTTTAGTTTCTTTTTTGCTTGCTTATCACTTATTGCTTCATTAAGAGAAAAATCATTGTTATTGGGAAAGGAAGAATGTACAATTGACTATCGTCAGTATATAGGTGAAATGAGTATGAAATGAAATAATGCATGCTTCGAAGACAGCGCCTTAGCAAACCTAACGCCTATAACACAACGTCCAGGTCAAGCAAACTCGTGCTCGGCAACAATAGGACCGAAATATCTAACTGAAAACATTATAGTGATTTTAGGAAAGGCGTATTTACGCATTTCAAAAGTTTTCACTCGGTTTAGTCATTGCCAAATTTGTTGTAAATTTTTTTCCAGTAAACATTTTATCGTGTAAATCTTTCCTAATTCTGTCTTTTTGCCTCGTTGTTTTTGATCTGAAAACACCATATGTATAAATATCGTTCCAAAATCTCTTTCTAAAGTCTCTTTCAACCACAGTGACTGTTCAACCTTAAAATATTTGTACTGAGACTTTTGTTTTAGAAAAATGTAACTTCAAAACAAGCAGAGCTTTTAAAAACTTACCAAAATTAAGTGCAACATTGCGATTCCTATTGCTTGTGTTCTATGTTACGAGCTCATATGAGCTCATACCCATGTCCCAGAAGAGTGCGCACAAAATATTTTTGTCGACAAAACATTCACACAGAAATAAATCATCACAAAATTATAACTAAGAATAGTCTTTTGCATTACCTGATTTCTTCCATAGTTATCGCTAATAAACCATCACTTAAAATAGCATAAAAACCATCTTGCTTCGCCTGTAAGTAGAACTTGCTGCTCTCGTGTTAATGGCATAGATTATGATATTCATCTTCTTTAGCCACACAGATGATCAGTATTATAAAGACCATCTTTTGATAAGATACATAGGTACGTGTATAGGTTCCTTAAACGCGTTTTTTCCGGGAACAGCTTCTTCTTTAGCGCTAATCAGTTGATGCTTTCATCTACATATATTTCTTCTTTGATTCTTGTTGACTTCTGCAAAAAATAAAAAAGACACAATGAATGCTTCTTTTAAAAACTATACTAACATGGAATAGTGAGATAAGCTTTAAAAACATATTAATGGTTCATGTGGAAACAAACTGAAATCATGACCGTGAAGTAAGTTGATTCTGTTATAGAATAAGTTGTGCGGATTTGAGTTGCGTTTGAAGTTGAATTGATGTATAGATTTTTTCCGTCGTTTACCTTTTTGTTTTATATCCCATCTTCTTCCAATGATGACAACGTGCAGCCTGCGTGCAGCCGAACTAAACGAGAGAAAATTCCTTCTGCACGCAGGCTATGGAATCGACGCGCTTCTATAGATCTCCTAGACTTTGAAGTTCATTTAACCTATTGCTTTAGTTAGAATGAAGTGGAATGACGTTGCCCGGTTCAGATTAAAGCCACCCCTTTAACGGGGGTCCCTTAACGGGGGGAGTACTTTACAGACGGTCTCAGGCTACAAGCATTGGGTTGGGAGGTTCTACTTGAAATCTTCACACAACTGTGTCTATATTTTGTTGAAAAAGCGGATAACGAATTAAAGAATGTTCCTTTTTTTATTTCAAGCCCGAGAAAAGTTTCACAAGGAATATTTAATTTCAAATACGACGTGCATATACACGTAATATATTTATCTTGCTAAAAACGTTTTGGCGGGAACATTTTCACAATTGCCATCTCGTCTTATCTCGTCTTTCAACTTGTAATTAAATTAATTGAAACTGGCATGTGCAATGCTGCCTAGAGAAGTAGTTTCACAAATATAAAAAATATAAATTCTGTCTCTAAGAGAAAAGTCGACTGAAGGAAGACATTCCACAAAGATCATCAAGTTTCTCCTCTGATCATACCTTAACATGCCCTTATGATTGTTACGGCCCCATCCTGGCGTAATTCGTATCGGTTGACCTCCATGCGGAAAGACACTATCAGTTAACGCCTTCTTGTGTGTAATTTGACTCTTACCTTTTCTTTACTCAAGCGCAGCGCACTGATTCTAAAAATAGCTGAAAGATAATAACCCATGTGAACTGCGTGCTGAAAGTTTGTTTGTCCGAATTTCGCCTTTGTCTTCGTATTTATGACGTATTTATATCTTATCCGATCCTTTAAGGTATTAGGACACATCCACTCGCCAAAAATGTTTTTATATATTCGCTTTTTGTTTGTATTTTTTCCTTAGAGAAAAGATGATAACCAGCTTAATTCTTCACTTACATTTAATTCAGTTAGTTCCCAAAAATGCCCAGTAGTCGTTGATACATTTTATGCAACGCTAGGAAATTTAGTGAAATTCCCAGAAAATTGCCTGACATACCCTAGTCTCCCTCGCATCCGTTTTTAGTGTCGGTCGTCACGCAGCGCTTGCGTGGAGGGAGACTAGACATACCCACGCTTCACAAACAATCAAAGTTTATCCATCAGAAAAATAACGCCAATAGGTCAACAGAAATCAGACAGCAAAAATAGAATTCTGTCTCATAACTTGATCCTAGTAGGCCTACTGTTTCATGACGGGCTGAACACAAACGATTTGGGGTCAAAATTCAACAGAACTATTCAAAGCTGGCATTGAAAAGTATAGATAACTGTCATTCGATATGAGGAAGACATGGAAGACCACTAAATTACAAATTTATGATTGACTATAACCTCAAAGTCAAAACGATATGGGGTCATCTTACGGGCTAAGACTCAACAGAGAACGATTCATGGATGGATATATGTTACCACTAATAATTTCCCATGTTTGAAGCCAAACATCTCTAAGCAGATCCAACTGACACTCGTGTTGTTTATTGGCTAATAAAGGCAAAGCAACTAAAACATTCAAGAACGGAACCAAAAACACTTATTGCTCCATATCAATATTCGCCTTTGGCATTCATGTTTCTGACGGAGACTTAAAGGAATGTGCGCAGTTAGCGTTTTATTTAGTGTGTTATTTCGAAAGCGCGGAATCACAATTCTTGCCCAAGAGATAAGATAAAAGCTTGTTATCGCTAGTCCCTACCGCAAGTACACAGTATTGACACAGCTCATGAGAGATGCTTCTGAACAATGAGAAGGGAACGAAGGCAATTATAGAACATGATACAACAGCTAAACATGAAAAAATCTTTTTGTATCATTAAAATATATCTAGTTTCTGCAAATGATCTTATCCCCAGAGTCTGCGTTCTTCCTGGTCAGCAGCTACCGGAACGAGGAAAATCGGTTCAAATCTTCAAATTAATTTATTGCTACACCATAAAGCAGCCTCTAGGATGTTCAAAGTCACGGCTAAGAATATAGATCCTATCGGAATTTAGGTCATTAGGTTTTGCGGGCTGATGAAAATCGGAGAATCCGAAGAAAAAACTACCGAATCAAGGGAGACACCCAGCAAAATCTACTTTCCTTCCGACTTACACAAATACGGTAACGTTGTCTCCAATTAGAATAAAAGGAGCCCAGTACTTTGGCTCATTGTATGTTCCTTTTCTCATATCGTTCATCGCTTGCTGCAGACTTTCACTTGCTCTCTCTCCTTTCTTCAGATGCCAGTAAAATTTCAGCATAAAATCTTTCGTTGCTTCGTCGTCAATGGCCCACAGCGACGCTACTACAGCACGAGCTCCCGCAGCAAGAAAGGCTCTACTCATTCCTATTACTCCCTCTGATTTTATTTCGCCACGACCACTGTGACAGCAGCTCAGCACGACCAGCTGAGCATTAATTCCACTCTCCTGCGCCTCACTCATTGTCAAAATATAATCATCTTGTTCTGGGATGTTTGTCTCTTCTGTGGAAACAGATGGAGCCAAGATGATTTCGCCATTTTCGCTTCCATGAGTAGCAAAGTGGATGACAGCCACTCCTTCACGTAGCCTTTGCTTGATCACCTCTTTGGTAGCCTGACTCCCGGTCAATGCTTTAACACCAAGTAATTCGCTGATCTCTTCAGCCTCTTGTTTGGCAAACCTTAGATTCGGGAAACCTTTTTCTTTGCCCCTAAACATTACCTGGCCAACATCAGGACTTCCTACGATCAGAGCACCTGACTTGCAATGATGATCAACTGACGATTCTTGCAAAGCTTTCAAGGTCGTTAGTGAAGGAGCAATGCGAATGGGCATTATTTCGGACAGGTATAAACCCGTTTTTGAATCACGTAAAGCTGCAAAGGGTACCGCGTAGAGTGGTCCTTCAGGGATGATGACGACCTCACTCTGATTAAGGTGATCCCGTAATGGAGCCACAAAAATATCAAAAAGCTCCTCAAGTGGGTTGACATCAAATTCTTCTTCATCGTATATGCACCTCAGATCAGATCCTTTTTCTTCGTTTTCGTTTGTCTCTGTCCTATTTGCTTCTCCAGCTTGAGGCAGGGAAGATCCTTCTTCAAAATCCCCCTCTTTACGGTTAAGGTAGAAATTCTGAAGCTGCTCCAGTGATCTGTCTTCGCAGTTAGCACCTTCGCTAACCCGCATGCAGTCATGGGCTTTATTCACGATTTCAGTGATGCACGTCACAAGAAGCTCCTTCTTGTCTATTCTGTTTGAAAACAAATCGTTTATTGGGAGTTCGAATCCTTTGATCTTACCACCGACGAACAATAGAGGGCTTTGACTTGCTAGAACCCATGTAGCCACATATCTGTATTCCAAAGCAAACACCAGGACGCTATAATCTCGATTGGCAACGATGTTTTCAATATCAGAATACTCAAGTTGAAGTTTTGAGTCGGGGTACAGAGTCAAGGTATATTTTGCCATCAATATGTCCCCCAAAGCGCGAGCTCGTCCACGCTCAGTCACCAGAAGAGCTTTTTGCTCCTGTTTGGTCTCGATGTATACCATTGTCAGCAGCTTGTAGGCTAAGATAAATGTGTCCACAATAGGTATTTTCATCTTTTCTTGCTCTCCTAAATCATCAAACAGCTTTTCATAGCACAACAAACTCTTTTTCAAGTAGTTTTCTGACTCCTTAATGCAAAGGAGGTGGTTTTCTTCATCATGTTGTTGTTTGTAGCAATAGCTTAGCTGACAGTAGCATAGGCCAATCTGAACATATGCAAACCCCTCCGTTTTCTTATCACCAATTTCTTCAGCGATCTGGAGGCATTGCTTCAAGTATTTTATCCCGTCATGATATTTGCCTATTGTGCGGTATACTTTACCAATGTTTCCATAGTACTGCCCTTCTGAATGTCGGTCACCAATCTTCACTGCAATGACCAACTGTTTTTCGTAATATTCAAGTGCCTTCTCGTACTTTCTTAGTGAGCTGTAGGCATTTCCTAAATTTGCATACGCTGTCCCCTCTCCACATTTGTTACACAGTTGTACAGCATTACTTAGACACTTCTCATAATTTTCAATTGCTTGATCGTATTTTCCAGACGACAAAAATACACTTCCTAAGTTTCCATATGCATTGCCCTCTCCTTTTTTGTCACCAATGTCTTGTGCAATGTGAAGACACTTTTCGTAACACTTTCTTGCCTCGCCGTAATTCCCTATTGATTGATAGTCATTTCCTAAGCTTCCATAAGCATTTTCTTGTCCATAACAATCTCTTATCTCAGTAGCGATGTTTCGTTGTTTCTCGTGGTATGTTATTGCCTCCAGGTATTTGCCTAGAGCGTTCTTGGCATTTCCCAAATTCCCATAAGCATTTGCCTCTCCATGTTTGTCTCCAACCTGCATAACGATGGTAAGGTTCTTCTCGTTATATTCAATGGCCTTGAGGTGTTTTCCAGATAGATGATAGACATTTCCTAAGTTTCCATAAGCATTTGCTACACCAATTCTGTCCTCTATCTGCTTAGCGAGGTTTAGAGTCTCTTCATGATATTCGATGGCCTTCTGGTATTCTCCTAATGACTGATAAGCATTTCCCAAGTTTGTAGAAGCATTTACTTCTTGTTTCTTGTCGCCTGTCTCCTTGGCAACAGTTAGATGCTTTCCATGATACTTGATTGCCTTATGATACTCTCCTAATGAGTGAAATGCATTCCCCAAGTTTCCATACGCATTTCCTTCTCCGCTTTTGTCCTGCATATTTATTGCTATGTTCAGGCACTTTTCGTGGTACGTAATTGCTTCGTGATATTTACCTAACAAATGATAGGCATTTCCTAAGTTCCCGTAACATTTTCCTTCGATGCTGTTGTCATTGATGGCGACGGCAATAGCTAGAGACTTTTCGTGATATTCGATGGCTTTAGAGTATTCTCCTTGCGACTGATGCACGTTTCCTAAACTTGCATAGGCTTTTGCTTCTCCATTTCCGTCTCTTATCCTCTTAGCAATGTTCAACTGCTTTTTATGATATTGTTTTGCGTCTTGGCATCTTCCCAATGAATCGAAGACATTTCCTAAATTCATGCAAGCGTTTCCCTCGCCAGCTTTATCCCCCATCGTGATGGCGAGCTGTAAATCCTTTTCATGGCACTTGATTGCTTTCCGGCATTCCCCTAATGATTGATAGGCATTTCCCAAATTCCCATACGTTTTCCCTTCTAAACTTTTGTCACCTTCCTCTACTGCGATGTCTAGAGCTTTTTATGACATCTAACAGCTTCGTGGTACTTACTTAATACTTGATAAACAGTCCCCAGCCTTGCATATGCTTTTCCTTCTTCACTCTTATCACACGTTTCAACAGCGATGCTAAGATTCTTCTCGTAGTATTTCTTCGCCTCTTGGTATTTTTCCAATGAAAAATAGACATTCCCTAAATTACCATATGCGTTTGCTTCTAAATTTTTATCGTTAACCTCGACAGTGATGGCCAAATCGTTTTTATAGTACTTAATTGCCTCTCGATATTTCCCTAATGAAAGGTAGACATGTCCTAAGTTCCTGCATGCATTCCCTTCTCCACGCCTGTAGCCAGTAACCATAACGATGTTTAAGTACTTGAGAAAAGCTGCAATTGCCTTTTCGAAAAGATGCAAACTTTCGTATAATATTCCAAGTAGGTAATATACTATTGTTAGGGTAGTGGTGTCTTCTAGAAGTTGGGCCATAAGTAAGCATTCTTCGTAAAGGCAGATCAGTTCTTGGTTTTCCAAATCAAGCTCTCCATTACATGCATACAGTAAACAAATCCTGACAAACAATTTGACTTTAGTGACGTCCATGATTCCGTTCTCAAATGTGGATCTTGTTTTATCTTGTAACCAGCTAGCTGTAGATCTATTGAGGAAAATTATTTCAAACTATCAATTAGAAAAAAATGTCAACCAAGACTGAATGTCATATTAGTGGAATGGTGAGTTCGTAACCAGAGGGGGACTCCATGTTGGAAAAGGGCAGGGATAACTTTTAGGGTTCCATATCCGCGATTGGATTCCTAATTTGAAATCAGATACCCGAGATTATATTAATGACAGCCAGACTACGGTCACCTTGTTACTTCTGTCACACTCTTCTACATAACACCATTTTAACAAGTTTTTAAATAAATTTTAGCTCTGAAACTATTTTAAAAATTTGGTACCTTTAGATATATTTAATATATAGAGGATATTACATGGGCGCGCGGAGATACCAAATTTATCTTCAAGTGTTAGAAAGATCTCTCACAAGTGAGCACAGCGAACGGGTGAGAGATTTTCAACACGAGAAGATAAACTTCGTATCTCCAAGCGCCCATGTAATATTCTGTTTATTATATAATTATCCATAAAATCAACTTAACAAGCTTTTTATTATTTTGAGGGCCACAAGTTTATTAGTGTAGTACACTATTTAGTGCCACCCTCATTAAATAAAGTTGCTATTATTATTATTATATTATTATTTTGAAAAAACATCTAAAAATTTTTTTTTTGTTGATTTTTTTGTTTTATTTTGTTGTTTAAAAAAAATTCTTTTTTTAGGATGCGATTAAGAGCTCCTAAGGATGTGATTTGGGAATCAATTGCACTCCTTTGAACCAATCAGATTGCAAGATTTGGTAGTGATTACAAAAAGGATATGATTAATAAACTAATAGCTTGAATACACATGGTAACGATATTTTCACATGTGAAAATATCATGTTATTTTCACATGTGAAAATATCCGTTTTTCGAAAAGGAGAAATAGAGGATATTACATGGGCGCGCGGAGATACGAAATTTATCTTCGAGTGTTGAAAAGATCTGTTGAGAGATTTTCAACACGAGAAGGTAAATTTCGTATCTCCAAGCGCCCATGTAATATTCTGTTTATCATATATTTATCCATAAAATCAAGTTAATAAGCTTTTTATTATTATAAAAGTTCTTTTGAAATAAACCAATAGCTTAAATACACATGGTAACGATATTTTCACGTGAAAATAACATGTTATTTTTACATGTGAAAATATCAGTTTTTCGAAAAAGAGAAATATAGGTATTTTATAGGCCTACCCCGGGTCATTAAGTCGCCTTAAATCGCCTTAAATCGCCTAAAGTCGCTTTAAAATGCCTTAAGTTTGATCTTTTCAGTCTTATTTTTTGCATTTTTGTTTTCATTACTTCTATCATTCATGCATTCATGCATTATTTGACCACCATTACCAGAATGCTTTGCAAAAGCCCTCGTAAGAAAAATAAGAAAATTGATGAAATGAACAAAACAAAGGAATTCTGGTAGCAGAGGTTCATGACACCACAATGCAAATGTCCTAGCTATTATAGCAGAGCACTCATAGTCATGAATAATAAAAAACTGGCATAAACTTGACATATAATATTATGTAAATATTTAAGACATGTCACTTAGAGTACAAACACTATAAGTGTGTAACATAAATACCACTAAATACTAAATTATGCTAATCCTATTGTTTTCTATTGTTTAATTAGCACTATTTACTACTGAGTAGCTATTACCTATACCTGTTTCAATATTATATTGTAAATAACTTTGAAAAATTATGGTAATAAAGCTAAATCATCATCATCATAATCATCATCAAGTGTTGCACACTTTTAGTGTTTGTACTCTATAATCATATATATAATAACAAACTGATATATACTCATTATATGAAAATAATCAGATATAATATGTAAATAATATTAAGACATATGCTATATATGAGCAGACAGAATACCTCACTGATATAAGCTGTCATACTAAGTTTTATTTATCTCTGTTGGGTCATTTGATGTTAGATAATTTTAAAATGGATAATGTTTTAAAATTCTATAAGTCTTAATGTATTTTGAAGTCAATCTTGCTAAAATATGTGGTTTTTGGTAAATAAGAATATTTGATTTTCCAACCAATACTTTTTTGACTGAGATTACTGAGGTTCTTAGAAAGTTTTTATCGCAGACCACGTCATCACTACTCCAAAGCACTGATTCCTCTTTACGTGCATTTGAATTAAGCTTATATTTTTTGCAACTCATCTTTAAATTTGGCTCAGAAAATTTAGCTAAGTAAGCATATGTATATGAATAATGCTGGAACTTCAAGGCCTAGAAATACACATACACTTGTATACCTAGACACATTTGACTTTATTAATGAAAGCTTTTACTATGTTTGATAAATAAGACGTACTTTACAGGCAGATCGAGAACATTCTAGAACATTATCTACTCACTTGCGAGCTAACGCCATGCAGCCATAGGAATTAAAGTCCCTTCATTCCGATCACTTTCACATTCGCATGCAGCTCACCCTAGTTTATAGCTAGTCATCTCCTCCATTTTAGTGGTGTTATTACACTGACTATTGTAATGCGCTGTAAAATTCAAAGAAAACAAACCATCCGAAAAGCCATTCACAAAACAGTATAACATTCGCCATTTGGAAATATTTTGGCGCGCAAGGAACTGTGGTTGTAATTACAACTTCTCGCCCCAGATTCTCTCTGTTGTAGGTCTTCCAAATATTTGCAGAGAGGGAGGGGTGGGTTTGGATAATATAAAAGATAGGACGTTCTTCGTCGGTAAGGACAGTAAGTTACAACGAGAAAATAAGATCAGAAATGCCAATGCAAACTGGCGAACCAAGGCTACTGAGACAGGTCTCTCTATTAATCAATCACAGTTTGCATTGACATTTCTGCTTTTATACTGGCACCTGTTAGATACTGTAAGTGGTATAAATAAGACAGTCCTTTGTTTACCTTTAATTAGATAAATCATTTTATTTTATATTTACAAGAAACTAACTTTGCTCTCTTAAATCACCTTAATTGCTTTAAATCGCCCTTAAAATACCCAAAATGTCATCATATTTTCTCCTTAAATTGCCTTAAGTCGCCCTAAAAAATTACCCAAAATTCCATCATATTTTCTTAAATCGCTTTAAGTCGCCTTAAGTTGCTTTAAATTACGGCGACTTAAGGACCCTGGGTAGGCCTTTTTATGGATAATTACTATAATGAAAAAATTTAGTAATTTCATTCGCAATGTGTATTTAACCTTCAGGTTATTTCACTTATAAATATTCAGTTTCTTTTGTCTGCGAATTCCGAGAATCACAGGTGATAGAGACGCCTATTTGTGTGACTTTGTTGCGAACATAGAACATTTGCAAGCTAAATAAAAACAATTCAGATGATTTACAATCTAAGTGCGTGCACTGAATTAATGCAGAATCAAGACTGTCTTGTGCATATGGCCAGGCATTGAAAAGAAGGACACATCACTGAGCAGACTTATTGGTTTAATTAAGTACAACTGGACAGGACAACAAAATGGGACTCTTGCATAATCTTTTTCGGATCAAGAGCCTGCAGATCAAGGAAAGATGTAAATTAAAGGAATAAAGCCCTAGTATTGAATCGCAGAAAGGGTGGGTTCTTTAATTCTTTTCAAATGTGTAGATCGAAGCATGTCGAAAACCTTGTAAGTGATATATTAACTATATCGCAGAATTTAGCATCTTATATATGTATATATATTAAAATATGTAATATTTCTAAGATTTTTCTAGAAGAACGTGCTTCTTAGCAGCTTTCACCCTCGAAAGGTCAGTTAAGTCTTTGCTTTTGCTGTACACTAAATACGATGGATTATAAACAGGCCTGAACGTAACATTACGATTTAGTTGAAATCGACAAAAACAATGTTATATTAGCAAGCTTACCTTCCTTCAGTTTGAATGGATTAATGAATTTCATAAGATTGAAGTCATGCAGCCACCGAATCTCTAAATATCTTTCTTGAAAAATCTATGTAAATAGCCCCTCTTTATTTTTTTCACTACTCAATCTTCTAGCGCGTACTCAGATTCTGCTAAGTCGAGACTTCAGTGTCTCGGACGTGCGTGAACTGGTCAAAGACACTACAGAAAGAACCGTGTAGACTCTTCCACAGTCTCTCGCTCGGCCGCTGCACTGTACACGCTTATCGTCTTGAGGAGTCACACTGGGATCCCTGTGGTAAACACCTTTTTGGTTTGTATTGCTGGATCGAACGGACGTTCTTTAATGTTTACAATTTTTCCCTTTGATCCTGCTTTTAAACTCTTTCGTACTTGTAGTTGCCAGTCGTTTGCATTTTACTTGCACGGCTCGGTTACATCAGTAGAAATTTGTTAGCGGGTGTAAACCGGCGCCAACTGATTAAGTTGCGATTTCCTTTGTAGAAGAAGCTATACTTTATTTTTTACTCTATTGGTTACCTGTATGGTAACAGGATGTTGCACTGCATACAATTATAGGGTGACAAAATTGGTATGGGACACGTCGGGTATTAATAACATATAGTTAGTTACTGGTTAGAGTCTAGAGATACTGTAGGTTGGTAATATCTCAGTTGTATTACACTAAAGGTTACGATGCGTGTATTTGGTTTAATTTTCATCAAAGGGTTTTACAATTTCATTTCCAGTAAAATCCTGGCAAGCAAAGAGCATTACGTTACAATCACGACAAATATTAGCGAACGAACAATGAAAAACTTATCAATTGATGAACGCACTACGCACACATGAAACGTCGCAACCATCAAACCAAAACAACCACGTGCACACAAAGCGACAGCAATATTAACCGGTTAGCGGGCTTACACTTTACAACACGGCGTGAAAACACACAAAAAAATAGTTTGTTCTGAGTATGTCCTCAACAGATACTGATTAGCATTGTGATGTTAATTTGCCAACCATTATCAGAATACTTCTTGCCAAGTTGTTTTGTTTCATCAGCGCAAAACGATGTCTGCTTAGCATTATAGTTACTATGGTCACAGCAACTAACGCTATTTAGTCAAATCTAAATAGTGGATGGTCTATAATCAAGGCTGCGTTCTGATTGGATGAACTACTACTAGACTATAAGTTATAACCTAGTGAGTAGCGAAAAGTGCAGGCTTTGAAAACCTACTATAAACATTTAATATAATTTGAATTTAAAACTTGTTTGCATTTCATATATTTGACCGACTAGTTGGATTTGACTAAAACAATTAGTCCTCTCGCCCTCACATGGCCTCTCAGTCAATAGCCCATTCGCGCTCAAGGACTAGTTGCTAAATAAAAGACATATTGGCATATAGACTGCTTTGTTTCGCGATGCAAGTGGCAAAGAAGTAAGGGAATGTTAGATGCGAGATTGGGAAATTTTAAGCCGTTGTTGTTTCTGTTTCGCAACTAGATTTATTTCACAAAACTTTGCTAGCTACTTTTTCACAAGTTATTTTATCTTTTCTGCCCAAGACAATTATTATGTTAATGTCATATTAGTTTCACAACTGAGCAGCTAAATTTATCAGTATCTTGTCCCCAATTAGCTTATTATTTTAGCTAAATAACTTTACACTTTTACAGTAATGAAGTTTATCAGTCTATCTATCTAGTTTATCTATCTCTTCATTCGACAATTAGATATACAATTATAAAAAGAAAATATCAATAACATTGATGATATCAACAAAAAATTACTATATCAACAATATGACTAATGTTATGATTATACACACAATCCTCATATGGTTGACTGTCCAACCATACGCACCAATTGTTTTAAAAACACTTTAATTCTATCAATATGCAAGTAGTCTTTAACATATTCTTGCGGATTTTCTATTCATATTCATATTATTATTACTATTATTACTACATTATAAATCATGTAAAACCTAATACAGCTGTAGAAAAACTGATAGGCTTATAAACTACTGCAAAAATTAAATATGTATATATACTGAAAAATACTAAAAAATAGTACATCAAGAACGTTTAATGAGAAAAAACTAATAAACTTATAAATTGCTGCTAAATATGTATATATACTCAAGGAAAGCAATAAAAAGAGAAGATGGTAATAAATAACAATAAGATCTAATAAAAGCAAAAACACTTATAAATTACTGCTCAGTATATTATACATTATTAGAAAACTCATTAATAATTCATGAAGAAAACACAATAGAAATCATGACCATGAAGGTGATTTTAAATCTGATAAAGATTCGTCTTCATTTGCATAAACTTTAACTTGGATTTTCTCTATCAAACTTGGTTCATTTCGTAAAAAAATCGGTACACAATGAGAACAAACATCATAAGTTTTCTAAGCCGTTCAATAATCTCGCAGATCGTGTTTTATCGGGTCTAAAACCACTCGGCTGCGCCTCGTGTTTTATACCCGATAAAACACTCCTGCTCGTTTATTAAACATTACATATACATCTATTCTAGATACGTCCATGACTTGTTCAGACAGTTCTTTCAATCTTTATAATCAGTTCCGTACTATATTACCATTTTTATTACAGCTATTTCAAAAAAAGTTGAATACTGCATACTGAATAGTGCACTGCAAGACCGAAGTGCATTCATGGTGACATTGTCTAAAGTAGGATTAATCAATATTAATTTATTCTACTTTTAGTGTATTCCATCTGAAAGAATATACTAGCTACATGTACAAGGCTAATTGCTGTATATTTACTTTTTATTTCAAATTAACGAGACCCACAATGCACTTCGGTCTTGGAATGCACTATTCAGTATCCAGTATTCAGTATTCAACCTTTTATGAAATATACAAAATTAGTATCATCATTATCTATCTATCCTAAAACTAACCAGCATACATACGAAATATTTATTATTCCTTTAAATAAATGCCAAGGTAAGATTACTTGTGGAGTCTGCTTCTGGCATGGAGAAAACTGAGGCCACCATTCTCCTATTCTTGATGTATGGATTGTTTTTACATTTTTGGTTATGTTAAGAACTGCCAGTATCGATTCACACCTCTGGGTAGAAATATAGGCTCACAGCCCTGGAGGAATACAATCCTGAAGTATGTCGTCGATGTTTTCAAGCTGCTCCTATTAAAAACAATTTGTGATAAAATATTTAAATATTCAATATAAAAGTTACAGAAAATTGTGATTGCAAGAAAATGAGTCTGCTAATTTCACATGATTGCGATAAATAAAATTACTACCGGCTCATACTTGATGGATAAAAGATAATGTTGGTGGTGATGGTGGTGGCAACAGAAGTTATCTTATTGCAGAACGATAAACAAGTGTGGACTACAAACAGCAAGTATAACAGCTACTTTCTCTTTTTAAAACTATGTTGATGGTGGTGATAAATAAAATTGCTGCTCACACTCTATATTGGTGGTGGTAATGGTGGTGGTAACAGAAGTTGTCTACTGCAGAACAATATGTATGGACTACAAGCAGCAAATCTAACATAAAACTGCTACTCACACTTGATTATAGTGGTGGTGGTGGTGGTTAGGTAGGTGTCTTATTGCAGACCAATGGACGATACACATCACATGCAACCGAGATACTTTTTGAAATGGTGATGATGGTAGTGATGTACAACATTACAATAATGACTAACAAACAAGAACATGCATTCAAGTTTACGTCAATGGCTTTCTTTTTTATCTATTTCAATGAATCCAAAAGAGTGCTCACTACAACATCAATTTACAACAAATTACTTTTATTACGTAACACAAAGATGTAATTTGTGATACTGTTTAGTGATTTCAAGCTCAAGATAATACATTCCTACTTGGCAACTAATGAAAAGTTTATTATTACATTGGGGCAAGTGTCTTGCATGACACGCAGATCCTATGATGACAAATGCAATCCCACTTGGAACAATTATACTTACAATAATTAAGGAAACAGACGAAAATACATTTTGATAGAAAAAGAAAATAGAGTCGCTAGCATCAGGTGGATGAAATAGCATATTGGAGCAAATAACATTACTCTTCTGCAATCCGTGAAATTGCAGTAATGCAACTCGTACCAATCAACCGAATGATGTTCAGCAAAAGTAAAATTGCCTAAATTACTGCAACTATATCTCTACTGGCAGGCACAGTCATCGTACATTGGATGACAATGAAAGAATTACCACAGAAATGTTACGATAAACAAGTGCATCAGTTAATGTAGAGTCAAAAGTAGACACTGTATATACTAATGGCAATAAACAGTTTCCTTGTTTGAAATATCTAGGTACATGTGGCATCACTTACATTGTTGTTTGTGTCCTGCATGACAGGAAAACCTCTCCAAGACAGCTGCATTCTCTCCTGCAAAAAAAAAAAAAAAAAAAAAAAAAAAAAAGGAAGAAAAGATATATTAGGTAATGAAAGCATTACAGCAACAGAAATGTTATGATAAACAATTGCATCTGTTAATGTAGAGTCAAAATTAGACACTGTATATACTACTGATAATAAACAGTTTCCTTGTTTGAAGTATCTAGGTACATGTGGCATCACTTACATTGTTGTTTGTGTCCTGCATGACAGGAAGGCCTCTCCAAGACAGCTGCATTCTCTCCTGCAAAAAGAAAGAAAAGACATTTATTGTATGTTAATTTAAGAATAGCTACAGAAATATTTGAATCATTAGCAAGTTTCTCAAAGAGCTGCAATCTTTCTGTGACAAAGGCACCAACTATTTTCCCTTTAGAACACGTATAAGAAAAGCTTCGTAACATGGATTTTGAATTAAAAAAGTGATGGTTACATTGCAGCAAGTCTCTTGTCCATTTCCAAAACTCTCAAAACAACACTACATGTGAACCACATGTACTGGTATGAAATGATCACAAATACAACACTTACATTGAAACTTTGAGACTCTTGAATAACCCATACAAAAAAGGCTTGCAACCGTCCTCGTAACCAAAGTACAGCATAACCCAGGAAAAGGACAAACTTGAGGGAAAAGAAAATATTGTACTTTATTATATTGACTACTGCAAGCATTATATTAAATCTTAGTTAATTGCAATAATCGACAAATAAATGAAATAAACTAAAATATGGGAACTTTTTTTAAGATAAATGTTGATTTCACTACACGGATGTGATCAAGAACGTTTTCAAATTGTTAGTGAAAATGAAGTCAATGACTTCTGTATAAAGAGATACCTAGTAAAAGAAGCTCACTTTCTAAGAGTTTATATCTATTCATGTGAACCCTCAAAACAACAGTAATAAAACTTCAAGCTACTTATATTAGCTGCGAAATAATTCATCGAGTGCATGTTACTTTCCACTCCTTAACATTCAAGTCTTAATTTGGTATTACTTAATTTAAGATAAAGATAGCGCACAAATTATGGTACATCATGTAATTGTTTAACCTATTTTGTCAAGATTATGTTGCAAAAACATTTGATAGCAAAGATTGATTTCCTACAACCAGTTAGAGTTTGTCTCGAGATCTCTCTGAGTTCTCTTAGTTTTTCTTGGTAAGCAAATATGTTGTTAACTCGTTTTCTAGTAAAGAATTTAGTTATATACACATCACTAGTTTACTCAAATAAATAAAAAAGGTTTTTCACTCGGTTTGTGAAATTAAGATTCTTGTAAAATTTATGGCAAATTAAATTTCTTGTAATACGTAATCTTTATCGCGGCAGTGCTGCACCTATCATAATTCCATCCACGTGGCAGTGCATGTTTACCTATCATAATTCCGTCCTATTGCCTCGTTGTTTTGGATCTGAAAACACTATACAAATATCGGTACCAAAATAATCATGTATACCTGAGAATACATATAGGGAATACAACAGGACCGGAATATCTAACCGAAAGGGAGATAAGATTAAAGCAATTTTATGAAACGAATGTTTACGCATACAAAATTTGTTGTAAATCGTTTTCCAGTGAACACTTTATCGTGTGCATCATTTTGGCGATCTGAAACAGTATCGTTTCCAACCTGTTTCTAAAGTCTCTTTTAACCACTGTTCAATCTTAAAATATTGCTACTGAACCTTTTGTTTTAGAAAAATACACTTCAAAACGAGCAGAGCTTTATAAAACTTACCAAAAGGATGTCAAACATGTTTCCTAACTAATGGCGTGCACGTGCTTTTACTGTACGAATGAAGCCCTGAGTTAATATATACTTGTATCTACCCATAATTACATCGGTCCGGCGACAAATTAGTTACACAGAAATAAATTTTCACAAAATTATAGATAAGAATAGTTTGTTGTATTACCTGATTTCTTCCATTGTTATCACTATTAAACCATCACAGATAGCATGAAAACCATCTTTCTTCACAATCAGTCATTTTCTTGTGTATCACCTTCGTTTTAGTTCTTTTAGTAGTTATTCTTTACTTATTTCTGCATTTTGTCGCTTTTTAAATTGCCTGCGTATCTTTTCTTTTGTTTACTGACATAACTTGTTCGCCATTTCATCGCTTTTGACGGAATAGCAGAGTCCGTATTTACTCGTTTTCTATCCTACGCAAGTGGCCTTCTTCTTCGATTCCTATGCGTAAAAAAATAAAAATCACAAAGTTATTTTTTAATCTATAAAACTCACTAAAAGCTATAGCGACATTGTCAATCTGTTTTAAAAAATCGAAAAATCCACGATGACTAAGAATGATTTTTCTTACTTTTTCAACATAATGTCGATAGCTGATCGACTCAGTATCAGTGTGACATCGTCAAACTTTAAAAATAAAAATATTGATGGACGAAATATATTTTGCCTTTATTTCTTTCCTGAAATGAAGCGGATAAATCAGGGTCTTACGAATGCATAACTTTTATACTTATAGGAATTTAGATTTGGTGACTGAAGTGGATAAAAATGAAGCATATAAATCAGAGTCTTATGGATGCATACCTTTTCTTTTTAACTTCTTTTGAGTTCTATTTACTCGCACGGCTTGTAGCGACATTTCCTGGAACTGAAGCCAGTCATCAAATATGTTCAATGGATCGGAGCACAGAATAAATGAAGAGAAATTAAAATCAGGAGATATATCATCGCACTAACTTTCAAATCGACGAAATTTCACATGAAAGTTCACATGTGAAACATGAAAATGTTTCAGTTTCATCACATATTCCATAGTTACCTTTTCCGTAAATGGATTTGAGCCATCCTGATCCAGAGAGAGCTGCAAGTCAACAAAATAAAGATGTTTGTCATAAAATTTGCATTTAGCATAGCATAACATAACTCATAACATGCAGTCAAAATAAGAAATCCATACTGATTACATGCACGATTCTGAGATCGATATTTGACCCTTCCAGCGCTGAAGTTTTGTTCAGAGTTTCCAATTGTTTTTCTCAGCACCCGTGTTTAGAAGGGATATTTCTATAATCCTCAAACGTCTTGAAATTATTCAATAGGTTTCAGACGTACGGTCACTTAGAAACAACGCCTTTGTGTGCTGAGAAAATCGTGTTGTGTTGTAATTGGTTTTAAAAAGTTTATTTTTAATTTTTCAGCCGTCTACCTGTCATAACAATAAAAAACTTAAATTATTGACATATACCGATACACATCATGTGCCATACACCAATAGAATTTGATTTGAAATGCAATGTGATCAGCACTCATGCATTCTTATTTAATTTCCTATTTTTAGATTGGAAACCAAGTATTTGTTTAACTCGCCTAAGATAAAGCTTGTATGTATATATGTATTTGCCTTCAAGACATATCATAGACCTTAACTAAATTTTGGCATACAACGGCTAGTTTCATAATAGCAACTGAGTTTACAAGTTTTATGCTCCACCAATTAGTCTCCATGATTAAACCAAGCTTTGTGAAAATTTTCCCATGATATTTGACTGGTGACATGAGCATTGAACTACATCCGAAAATTACCAATCAGCGACGACTTTTCCCTACGAGTTCAGACATGTCCCTGCTGCCTCCTGTCATGTTTACATTTCATTAGAACGGGGGAACTTTGATTTGATTCGGTCGAGTTTCTGGAGGAAGAATGGTGCAAGCGGAAGTAATCAACAAAGTTTATTTCCGGTTTCGTTTAAGTTTAGGATGAGGGAGACTGGGGGTCATAAACATTGATTCACTGGGCGAGTAAATGGTAGACCATAGTTTCTATAGCAACAGAGCTATTTGATTTTTTTTTATCTTGCAAATAAACCCCTATTTGAATGAATGAATTTTTAAATACCTAGTTTTAGTCATATTTTTATAGTCTATCCATATATATGAGTTTTTCAATTATTATTATTAATAAGATATATAATTACTTTTTATTTATAGTATTCTATTTTTTGTGGTATGGCTGAAAAATAGCTTTTAGCTAAGCCCATTGACCACGGTAAATAAAGGTTATTATTATTATTATTATTATTATTATTATTATTATTATTATTATTATTATTATTATTAATAAAATATGTAGAGGAGAAAAAGTATCATAATTACATCTGTCTGTGTGTCCGTGTCGATTGGCCGAGGAAGATTGGTTACGACTCAAAAGTCCTTCCATCTCCAAAGGCCTTTTGACTCGTAACCAATCGTCCTCGGCCAATCGACACGGACACACAGACGGACAGCGACCAAGGGAAATAGAGGGACTTAGCTGCGGTCTAAAAACAGATGTAATAGAATTTTAAGCGGTTTCCTAAAACACGCCTGTAAGGCGCTATCGTCCATTAAGTACACCCGTAAAACAATTGGAATAAATGTTATAAGAAAGATTGATTCTTGTAAGTGATATTTTAACTTTATCGCAGAATTTAGCATCACTCTCGAAAGGTCAGTTAATTCTTTGCTTTTGCTGTACACTAAATACGATGGATTATAAACGGGCCTGAACGTAACATTACGATTTAGTTGAAATCGACAAAAACAATGTTATATTAGCAAGCTTACCTTCCTTCAGTTTGGATGGATTAATGAATTTCATAAATTGAAGTCATGCAGCCACCGAAATCTCTAAATATCTTTCTTGATAAATCTATGTAAATAGTCCCTCTTTATGTTTTTCACTACTCAATCTTCTAGCGCGTACCCAGATTCTCTCAAATCGAGACTTTAGTGTCTCGGACGTGCGTGAACTGGTCAAAGACACTGCAGAAAGAACCGTATAGACTCTTCCACAGTCTCTCGCTCGGCCGCTGCACTGTACACGCTTATCGTCTTGAGGAGTCACACTGGGATCCCTGTGGTAAACACCTTTTTGGTTTGTATTGCTGGATCGAACGGACGTTCTTTAATGTTTACAATTTTTCCCTTTGATCCTGCTTTTAAACTCTTTCGTACTTGTAGTTGCCAGTCGTTTGCATTTTACTTGCACGGCTCGGTTACATCAGTAGAAATTTGTTAGCGGGTGTAAACCGGCGCCAACTGATTAAGTTGCGATTTCCTTTGTAGAAGAAGCTATACTTTATTTTTTACTCTATTGGTTACCTGTATGGTAACAGGATGTTGCACTGCATACAATTATAGGGTGACAAAATTGGTATGGGACACGTCGGGTATTAATAACATATAGTTAGTTACTGGTTAGAGTCTAGAGATACTGTAGGTTGGTAATATCTTGTATTACACTAAAGGTTACGATGCGTGTATTTGGTTTAATTTTCATCAAAGGGCTTTACAATTTCATTTCCGGTAAAATCCTGGCAAGCAAAGAGCATTACGTTACAATCACGACAAATATTAGCGAACGAACAATGAAAAACTTATCAATTGATGAACGCACTACGCACACATGAAACGTCGTAACCATCAAACCAAAACAACCACGTGCACACAAAGCGACAGCAATATTAACCGGTTAGCGGACTTACACTTTACAACTCGGCGTGAAAACACACAAAAAATTAGTTTGTTCTGAGTATGTCCTCAACAGATACTGATTAGCATTGTGATGTTAATTTGCCAACCATTATCAGAATACTTCTTGCCAAGTTGTTTTGTTTCATCAGAAAATCGAACTCTGCTTGGCAACATAGTTACTATGGTCACAGCAACTAACGCTATTTAGTCAAATCTAAATAGTGGATGGTCTATAATCAAGGCTGCGTTCTGATTGGATGAACTACTACTAGACTATAAGTTATAACCTAGTGAGTAGCGAAAAGTGCAGGCTTTGAAAACCTACTATAAACATTTAATATAACTTGAGTTTAAAACTTGTTTGCATTTCATATATTTGACCGACTAGTTGGATTTGACTAAAACAATTAGTCCTCTCGCCCTCATGGTCTATCAGTCAATAGCCCATTCGCGCCCAAGGACTAATTGCTAAATAAAAGACATACTGGCATATAGACTGCTTTGTTTCGCGATGCAAGTGGCAAAGAAGTAAGGGACTGTTAGATGCGAGATTGGGAAATTTTAAGCCGTTGTTGTTTCTGTTTCGCAACTAGATTTATTTTACAAAACTTTGCTAGCTACTTTTTCACAAGTCATTTTATCTTTTCTGCCCAAAACAATTATTATGTAAATGTCATATTAGGCTAAGTTTCACAACTGACCAGCTAAATTTATCAGTATCCTGTCCCCCTAGCTTATTATTTTAGCTAAATAACTTTACACTTTTAATGAAGTTTATCAGTCTATCTATCTAGTTTATCTATCTCTTCATTCGACTATTAGATATACAATTATAAAAAGAAAATATCAATAACATTGATCATAGAGTGCAAACAATATAACCGTGAAACTTTAGTAACACTAAATGGTAGAAGATAATATAGGTAAGTTGTAGTGCTTGGGAACGAGGTTATTCCGGGCGAAAGCCCTTGGAATTAAATTCGGAAAAATTAATTTCCGACCTCGCTGGAATTGGAACCCACGATATTCGGAACTGTACTACCGATGCTCTACCAGCTGAGCTAGAGGTCAGACTGAGAGCAGGCCGGGGTGAAATAGATGTTAGGTCGCGGTAATTATGATGCAAAGATGAGAGTATGTGGACCGCGTGGCACTAATGAAATAGTAGAAGATAATATAGGTAAGTTGTAGTGCTTGGGAACGAGGTTATTCCGGGCGAAAGCCCTTGGAATTAAATTCGGAAAAATTAATTTCCGACCTCGCTGGGATTCGAACCCACGACCTTCGGAACTGTACTACCGATGCTCTACCAGCTGAGCTAGAGGTCAGACTGAGAGCAGGCATAAATGGCATAATTTTATGCAAATTCCATTGTTTTCTATTGTTTAATTAGCACTATTTTGTACTATTTAGTAATTAGTGTTTCACGGATTAACTGTTTGCACTCTATCAACAAAAGATTACTATATCAACAATATGACTAATGTTATGATTATACACACAATCCTGATATGGTTGACTGTCCAATCATACGCACCAATTGTTTTAAAAACACTTTAATTCTATCAATGTGCAAGTAGTCTTTAACATATTCTTGCGGATTTTCTATTCATATTCATATTCATATTATTATTACTATTCTATCTCATTAAATATTCATCAGACATCCTGATGACGTCATTAGTATTATTTAAGAGATCATTAAATATTCAAGTATGTCACTTGGCGTGAACCCTACTGGAAAAAGAAATCCATTTATCAAGTAGTTCGTTCACCCAGCAGCGTTTCACTATGACTTCTCCGGCTGAGATTATTGAAGAATTGAATCCCACCGATGTGGTTGTTAGTGTGGCTGATCCACCAACTTCCTCTACCACGTCTCAAGTGCCTTTAAACGTCTCGGCAGCTTTGGCCGTACCGGGGATAGAAGATTCGGTGGTTACGGTGTCTTCGGCGGGAGCGGCACGTTCTTCTGTGGGAAAATCTTTAAACCAAACTGAAACTCAGCAGGTTTCGGAGGTATGTTTTGCCGAGCTGCACTTAGTTTTATCTTTGTCAGTGTATATCTCAGTTTTGACACGGTCATACGCGTATGTTCATCAGTAGCTACTCCCTGGCCATGTGCTGTCTTATGTTTAATTTTAATAATATCTTTGGGTTTCACCTTAGCTATTTCTAGTATGGTTGTGTTTTATATTTATGGGTTTTATATTTATTGGAATGTTTTACGCTATACGTTTAGGTCACAAGCGTTGGTTATTTAAGTTTTAGTCCTATTTGCATGTTTAATTGTTTCGTTGTTTTCGTTCTATTGTTTTGCTACATATGGTGTGCTTCTTGCGTGCATATCTTGTCTCGCTTGGTTATTGTTCTATTTTATGCTGTGCATCGTTAGTTTTATAAAATATTGGGATTAATTGGTTGTGCGGACCAGTACCCGATACGGGTCACAAATTTAGTGATAAATAGCTTTACACACAGTTTTGTCCCGAAAGGTCGGGTAGAGGTTATATAATAAAATAATAATTAAAAAAAAAAAAAAAAAAACAAGGCCTGGACCCGGAAGGCCGGGTAGAATCAACTTAAGAGGCCGCTAACCCGAAAGGTCGGGTAGAGATTAAGTTAACGAAAGGACTGAACCCGAGAGGTCGGGTATGAGTTAAATGTAGTTGGCACATTGAGAGGGAAAAATAACTTGGCAAAGAGTCTCAAATGTAAAGTAATAGTTCTTTGTTGATCCTCTGCTATAGATAGAGAAATTAAGGAAAGAACTTGAGGAGATGAAGAAAAAAGCGGGTGTTAACTCGGTAGATGGGGCGATAAGTTCTCTACAGGCTTTGGTGGGTCGCCCAACGGCTTTATTCGATGCTTACGCAGCGATAGCGGCTTTGGAAGAGGTTGTCTATACGGCACAGAAGCTAAATGACGAGAGGGCTACAAAATTTAATATCATCTTGCGAAAGTGTCGCCCACTTGGGGTAGAGCCGTCTTTACAACCAATCTTGACTACGTTGGTAGCAAGTAAAGAAGAAGCGGAAATAGCTAAGACGATCGATAAGGCTATAAGGCTTCAAAACCCGACTCAGGTGGCCCAGGTAGCTCAAGTACCACTTTCTGTTCTGACACCGCCATTCCGCTTTCCCGCTGCTGGGCGAACGACTAGGGCTACAGCACCGTATACCCGTCGTAACCGAGGCCCGAGGAGGTGTTTTGTCTGTAACGCGGAGGGGCACATTGCACGATTTTGTCCCACTAATTCACTTAATGTAAAGCGCCGCTAGGTGGCACTAGGTTCGAATTGATTTGTGAGAACGGACTTTGCGAGGAAATGGATGATCGAATGAAATAATGCGTATATTACTTTACTGCATAAACAAGTTGCATCAGATATTTTGTTTTGTTTTGTTCTTTGTTTTATTTTGCTTTGTTTTGTTTTAACTCGGGAAAAGGACCTCCCGCAAGCGTATTGCCCATTGGGGCATGCCCTTGAGCCCGCTTTAGCGAGCTGTGTGGTGGTCGCCTTTTTCCTGGGCTTGGGTTAAAATTTCACCTTACTCTCGTTTTACGATCTTATTTACAGTTGGCAATAGTTTTCAACTCTTTGTGTGTAGAGGGAACAGCCCACGATAAAGAGATTAGATGGGTCCAAGCGGATGGAAGCCCAAGTTCAGGAAGGGTGACTAGCACTTCCAGTGCTGTGCTCGCTGACATAGACCGAGTGATAAGTGGGGAAAAAGCGGATTTCGGCATGCTTCAGTTTCGTGACCCTGAAAGCTTCAGGGCGGGGGAGATTCATAGGCATATCCCGATGTGGGGAAAAATCTTGGAGAACAACCCAGTAGGTGACCAGATCCTACGATGGCTCCAAAATGGAGTGAACGTTAAAGATTTTATACAACCATTTAAGGGAATTTTTAAAGGCATCAAGTGCGACTCGCCATCGCCCCCTAGACAAATGTTCAAAAATCATCGATCTTGTGACCGATTTCAAGAATTTATCTCGATAACTCTCGCTGATCGCATCCGTTCAGGCGCTGTTCGGACTTGGGGCGAGGTTGGGAAGGTCGATCCCCCTTGGCTAGTCTTACCTTTAACGGTCGAACCTAATAAGCCTCGTTTGTGCGTGGACGCAAGATTCCTAAACTTGTGGATGAGGTATACGCCTTTCAAGCTCGACACCCTGGTGTCAGTCCCCCAGTTTGCGTACCCTGGTTCATACCTTTCGAAGATAGATGACAAATCGGGGTATGATCATGTTCTTCTGTCAGAGGACTCCCAACAGTACTTTGGGGTCGAGTGGAAGGGGTGGTGGCTTGTTGGAACCACACTCCCGTTCGGTTGGAAAAACTCTCCGTTCGTCTACCAGTCCATTGGTCTAAGTTCAACCACATTCCTCCGGGAAAGAGGCATCACCTCTTGCCTATACATCGATGACCGGTTGTTAGGCGAAATCTATAGTGAGGAGGGAAGATGGTCTCGCAGTTTGGAGATAAGAGATGATGACTTTAGCCGGGAAGCGGCGGTGGCGGCGTTGTACGTGACTTGCGCAGTGTTGTTAGGTTTAGGCTATTTTCTTGGCCTTAAGAAGTGCATACTTTTACCCACTGTCAAAATTCAATTTCTCGGAATGATCATTGATACACAGGCGCAAGCATTCTCAGTCCCACGAGATAAGCGTGTTAAGTTTGCAGAGTTACGAGAGGCCATCTTATCGTGCAAAGAGTCGACGTCTCTAAAATCTATACAAAGACTTATGGGAAAATGCTCATCGTTTTCTTTGGCATTCCCCGGGGCTAGATTTTACATTAGAGAAATGGCTGCGTCCATCGGGAAGGCAAATCGTGGCTCAGAGGTGACTTTATCAAGGGATCTAAGGAAGGAGATAGAATTCTGGCGATTCTTAGACTCCTGGAACAGGTTCATCCCTTGGAGACAAGAGAGACATGTGTCGCTAAGGATGTCAACTGATGCTTCCTCTTTCCGCTGGGCTGCAACATTGCATCTTGCCTCCGGTGACGAAGAGCTAGGTGATTACTGGAGCGAGGATTTGCGCAAGGAGCATATTAATGTGAAGGAATTTTACGCTGTGTTGCAAGCGATTAGGTCTCTTCCCGACTCAGTCACTGACGGCAGGGTAGATGTGAATGTCGACAACCAGGTGACCCTAAATATCTGGCAGGGACGTGGCCCCAAGTCACTCAAGTTAACAGAGGTGGCTCGCCAACTGTTTCACGCGACCACGGAAAGAAACTTATCACTCCATATGGTTTACGTTCCGTCAGGTGCTAACCCGGCTGATTATTTCTCCCGTCATCTTTCACGCTTAGATGCTATGCTTTCCCCAAGTGGCTGGGATGCTGTGCAGCGGGCGTTTGGAGCTCAGCACCATTAAGGCATGGCTCTTTTGAGGAAGTGATGGAAAATCAGTTATTTATTCATATCTTTGACAGTTTACTATGAATCTTTCCCCAATTTGGCTCGTAGTAGTAATTCTTCAAGGCAAGCAATTACCGCATATCTGTTACCATGGAAACCAGGTCACGTGACCACAAGGCCGCCATCTTGGATTTTTTAAACAAATCGTTTGTAGTCGTATTGAAACTACTTCAAAAGTCCTGAAAATCCATATTCCTTTTTATATTTGCAATACCTATATGGATCTAATTGTTTAATTTTTAGAATATTTTTAATTTTTTGGAAAATACAGAAAATATTCTAAAAATTAAACTTAATATAATTTCCAAGATATCCAATTAGATCCATATATGTATTGCAAATATAAAAAGGAATATGGATTTTCAGGACTTTTGAAGTAGCTTCAATACGACTACAAACGATTTGTTTAAAAATCCAAGATGGCGGCCTTGTGGTCACGTGACTTAGTTTCCATGGTAACCAAGGCTCTAAGGTTCCTTCTTTTCACAAAAGACATTAACTTGCCAAGTTTGGGGAAGATTCGTAGAAAACTGGCTATGATATAGCCAAACCGTTTTTCATCTGAGAGCCATGCCTTAATGATGCTGAGAGGTCCAGAGGGTCATAATCTGGAATTAATGTCACTTGACTCCAACGTTCAGAAAGATTATCAGGGCACACCGTTGCGTCATTTTACGCCATTCCCAACGCCCCTTTCAGGAGGGGTGAATGTTTTCACCCAGGATCTCACAATTTGCGACGGAGAACGAGTAAATGCGTACATTTTCCCGCCTTTTTCGCTAGTCGGTCCTTTATTGCGACTGATACGGTCTTCTAAGGCTACGGTTACGATGGTGGTGCCAAAGCTCTCACCTTTACCCATATGGTGGCCTGTAATTAATTCAATGTCCAGGGGAAAGCTCAAGTTAGCACAGAAAGGTAGCCTAGATACTGTACTATTTCCTTCTAAACAGGGTTTTCAGCTACAAAGACTTCAAACCGAGCTTTGGGTGTTCCGCGTAGGGCCATGCTAATTTATGCCCTCCCTTTCATTTAGGCCCTTCCTCTGGTTCCACGATTATTCGTTCCAGCGGTCTCCTGCCCTGAATGCAGCTACCCCAATGACAGGGACCTTCATTTCTGCCAGAGGTGTGGATATAGACGGCGAGTACAGATAGTGAACCGTCGGCAATGCCTAAAAGCAACTATTAACTGGGAGGAGATTCTTCGAAGGAAACAAGACTTAGTTGAAAGGGCAAGTTCTACCCCTTACTCTAGACAGAAGACAGCCCTGGAGGCCGAATTTTCGGCATTCTTAGGACAGGCAGTCCCTCCGACAAATTTCACTTGTGCGACACCGGATGATATCATTAGTTTTTTAATTTGGAAAGATACTTTTGGCAAAACTGTGGTGCATAAAGATATCTGCTCACATCTTGGCGACAAACGAGACTCATCTTGCGCATGCCCAAGAAGGTTAGCTTTTACCACGGTTGATACTTTAATTGGAAAACTCCGCTCGATCTTTAATCAACTGGGCAGAAATTGTGATGAATCTACTCTGCCTGGTTATGGGAATCCTGCGTCAGATGTAAAGGTCAAGAAATACCTTTCGCTGGTTCGGGAGGAGCAGTTACAGGCAAGAACACTACCCTCGCAAGCGCAACCACTATTTCTCAGCGATTTAGCCGCAATCGCAAGGAAAATTCTGGAACATCTTAAAAGAGAATCGAATACGTCAAGTCAGTTGTATATTTATGCTCGGGATCAAGCTTTCTTTAAAGAACAGTTTTTGCTGGTGACAGAGCGGGGGATTTGGGTCGGACGAAGTCCAAAGAATTGTTGTATTCCCCTGGTAAAGAGATGTTGCTGTTTAATCACATGATAACAAAATCGCTGCGGGACGGAAGTTCTAATCTATTTGCTCTTAAGAGGTATAAGGACCCCGGTCTTTGTCCGGTTGTCGCTCTCGAAGTTTATATGAAGATGTGTGCCTATTTAAAGATCCCCATAAGACTGGGTTATTTGTTCAGGCCGACTAGTCCATCTGGAGAGGTTTTACCGGCCCCTTTCGACTCTTCTGCTGCTCAGGCTAGACTTTCCACCTATGTCAGAGGCATGAAGGAAACATTTAAAGGCCGTCATGCTACATTACACGGATTACGAAGTGGATGCGCTATATCGTTGGCTTTGTCGGGAGCGGACATGCAGGCGATAATGGGTCATGTCGGCTGGAAAACGATTACCACGGCGCAACATTATGTTAAACTCCAACAAGTCATGTCCACTGATGGAGTCGGTGATATCTTGTCGAGATTGCCTGAAAACTTGAGTGACGCTTATAGCGCTAGGAATGCAATGCAAGGGTTTACTCAAGCGCTTTAAGTTAATGAGCATAAGTTTTGGGTAGATATGTTTACAGCATTGTAAGGGCTAATTCACTAGCTCGATCTATGTCGTAGGTGCAAATTAGAAAATGTGGCCATCCCCTCTAGTGGCCAATATAAGCGCTTGTCAGAGGTCTGGGTTAGTTTTCGTTGCATCTGTATAACGTTATTTTGGGGATGAGTTTGGGAAAACATTGGGTGATATAAGTAGAAGATATAAGGCTGGGGGAATTATTGGTGATAAGGTTGGGTAGGTGTTCTATGATAAAAGGTTTGGCATTTCGATCGATTGTGCTATGACCGAGATATATGATTTGTGATATGTGAACAAAGGTTATTATCGACACAACGAGGACAGGGGTGACTCTCCATATCTTAATTAATGTTAATGAGTAAGCAGGATGGATTATGTACTATTCTATCTCATTAAATATTCATCAGACATCCTGATGACGTCATTAGTATTATTTAAGAGATCATTAAATATTCAAGTATGTCACTTGGCGTGAACCCTACTGGAGAAAGAAATCCCCCTCCCACCCACCCTTCCTGCTTACTCTTAGGTTTATCCCTGCGAGTTTGTTGCTCGTCAGGGGTGACTCTCCATATCTTAATTAATGTTAATGAGTAAGCAGGATGGATTATGTACTATTATTACTACATTATAAATGATGTAAAACCTAATACAGCTGTAGAAAAACTGATAGGCTTATAAACTACTGCAAAAATTAAATATGTATATATACTGAAATAAACAAATAGTATATTAAGGACGTTTAATAAGAAAGAAAAAAAATAAACTTATAAATTGCTGCTAAATATGTATAAATACTCAAGAAAACCAATAAAAATAACAATAAGAACTAATAAAAGCAAAAACATTCTAGATACGTCCATGACTTGTTCAGACAGTTTTTTTCGATCTTTATAATCAGTTCCGTACTATATTACAATTTTTATTACAGCTATTTCAAAAAAAGTTGAGTACTGCATACTGAATAGTGCATTGCAAGACCGAAGTGCATTGTGTGTCATTGATATTGTCTAGAAAAGTATATAGGATTAATAATAAATATCTATTCTATTTTAAGTGTATTCCATCTGAAACAATATACTAACTACATGTAGAAGGCTAATTGCTGTATATTTACTTTTTATTTCAAATTAACGAGACCCACAATGCACTTCGGTCTTGGAATGCACTATTCAGTATCCAGTATTCAGTATTCAACCTTTTATGAAATATACAAAATTAGTATCATCATTATCTATGTATCCTAAAACTAACCAGCATAGATACGAAATATTTATTATTCCTTTAAATAAATGCCAAGGTAAGATTACTTGTGGAGTCTGCTTCTGGCATGGAGAAAACTGAGGCCACCATTCTCCTATTTTTGATGTATTGATTGTTTTTTAAATTTTTGGTTATGTTAAGAACTGCCAGTATCGATTCACACCTCTGGGTAGAAATATAGGCTCACAGCCCTGGAGGAATACAATCCTGAAGTATGTCGTCAATGTTTTCAAGCTGTTCCTATTAAAAACAGTGATAAAATTAGTGATAAAATATTTAAATATTCAATATAAAAGTTACAGAAAATTGTGATTGCAGGCAAATGATTCTCACATGAATTTCACATGTTAAGATGGTGGTGTTTGTGGTAAAAGATGTCATTGCAGACCAATAAGAAATTATTCGCATGAACTAATTACAGTCCTATGTAACAGCTACTTTTTTCTGTCCAAATGATGATTGTGATAAATAAAATTACTATCGGCTCATACTTGATGGATGAAGGATAATGGTGGTGGTGGTGGTGGTGGTGGCAACAGAAGTTATCTTAATAGACCAATGAAACAAGTGTGGACTACAAACAACAAATGTAACAGCTGCTTTCTTATTTTAAAATGGTAATGGTGGTGATGAATAAAATTGCTGCTCACACTTCATATTGGTGGTGGTAATGGCGGTGGTAACAGAAGTTGTCTTATTGCAGAACAATAAACAAGTATGGACTACAAACAGCAAATGTAACAGCTACTTTCTTATTTTAAAATGGTAATGGTGGTGATGAATAAAATTGCTGCTCACACTTCATATTGGTGATGGTGATGGTGACAGTAGTTGACTTATTGCAGAACAATAAACAAGTGTGGACTACAAACAGCAAATGTAACAGCTACTTTCTTATTTTAAAATGGTTATGGTGTTGATGAATAAAATTGCTGCTCACACTCCATATTGGTGGTGGTAACAGAAGTTGTCTTACTGTAGAACCATAAGTATGGACTACAAACAGCAGATGTAACAGCTACTTTCTCTTTTTAAAATGGTTATGGTGTTGATGAATAAAATTGCTGCTCACACTCTATATTGGTGGTGGTAATGGCGGTGGTAACAGAAGTTGTCTTATTGCAGAACAATAAACAAGTATGGACTACAAACAGCAAATGTAACAGCTACTTTCTTATTTTAAAATGGTAGTGGTGGTGATGAATAAAATTAATGCTCACACTCCATATTGGTGGTGGTAATGGCGGTGGTAACAGAAGTTGTCTTATTGCAGAACAATAAACAAGTATGGACTACAAACAGCAAATGAAACAGCTACTTTCTTATTTTAAAATGGTAGTGGTGGTGATGTATAAAATTGCTGCTCACACTCCATATTGGTGGTAGTAATGGTGGTGGTAACAGAAGTTGTCTTACTGCAGAACAATAAGTATGGAATGCAAGCAGCAAATCTAACATAAAACTGCTTCATACACTTGATGATAGTGGTGGTGGTTGTGGTTAGGTAGGTGTCTTATTGCAGACCAATGGACGATACACAGCACATGCAACCGAGATACTTTTTGAAATGGTGATGATGGTAGTGGTGTACAGCATTGCAATAATGACTAACAAACAAGAACATGCATTCAAGTTTACGTCAATGGTTTTTCTTTTTTATCTATTTCAATGAATCCAAAAGAGTGCTCACTACAACATCAATTTACCACAAATTACTTTTATTACGTAACACAAAGGTGTAATTTGTGATACTGTTTAGTGATTTCAAGCTCAAGATAATACATTCCTACTTGGCAATTAATGAAAAGTTTATTATTACATTGGGGCAAGTGTCTTGCATGACACGCAGATCCTATGATGACAAATGCAATCCGCCCACTTGGAACAATTATATTTACTATAATTAAGGAAACAGACGAAAATACACTTTGATAGAAAAAGAAAATAGGGTCGCTAGCATCAGGTGGATGTAATTTTAGCATAATTGGAGCAAATAACATTACTCTTCTGCAATCCGTGAAATTGCAGTAATGCAACTCGTACCAATAAACCGAATGATGTTCAGCAAAAGTAAAATTGCCTAAATTACTGCAACTATATCTCTACTGGCAGGCACAGTCATCGTACATTGGATGACAATGAAAGAATTACCACAGAAATGTAGAGTCAAAAGTAGACACTGTATATACTGCTGATAATAAACAGTTTCCTTGTTTGAAATATCTAGGTACATGTGGCATCACTTACATTGTTGTTTGTTGTGACAAAAGCACCAACTATTTTCCCTTTAGAACACGTATAAGAAAAGCTTCGTAACATGGATTTTGAATAAAAAAAGTGAAGGTTACACTGCAGCAAGTCTCTTGTCCATTTCCAAAAATCTCAAAACAACACTATATATAAACCACATGTGTACTGGTATGAAAATGATCACAAATACAACACTTACATTGAAACTTTGAGACTCTTGAATAACCCATACAAAAAAGGCTTGCAACCGTCCTCGTAACCAAAGTACAGCATAACCCAGGAAAAGGACAAACTTGAGGGAAAAGAAAATATTGTACTTCATTATATTGACTACTGCAAGCATTATATTAGATCTTAGTTAATTGCAATAATCGACAAATAAATGAAATAAACTAAAATATGGGAACTTTTTTTAAGATAAATGTTGATTTCACTACACGGATGTGATCAAGAACGTTTTCAAATTGTTAGTGAAAATGAAGTCAATGACTTCTGTATAAAGAGATACCTAGTAAAAGAAGCTCACTTTCTAAGAGTTTATATCTATTCATGTGAACCCTCAAAACAACAGTAATAAAACTTCAAGCTACTTATATTAGCTGCGAAATAATTCATCGAGTGCATGTTACTTTCCACTCCTTAACATTCAAGTCTTAATTTGGTATTACTTAATTTAAGATAAAGATAGCGCACAAATTATGGTACATCATGTAATTGTTTAACCTATTTTGTCAAGATTATGTTGCAAAAACATTTGATAGCAAAGATTGATTTCCTACAACCAGTTAGAGTTTGTCTCGAGAACTCTCTGAGTTCTCTTAGTTTTTCTTGGTAAGCAAATATGTTGTTAACTCGTTTTCTAGTAAATAATTTAGTTATATACACATCACTAGCTTTTCTTACTTACCATAGTTTACTCAAATAAATAAAAAAGTTTTTCACTCGGTTTGTGAAATTAAGATTCTTGTAAAATTTATGGCAAATTAAATTTCTTGTAATACGTATTTCAGTGAATCTTTATCGCGGGAGTGCACCTATCATAATTCCGTCCACGTGGCAGTGCATGTTTACCTATCATAATGCCGTCCTATTGCCTCGTTATTTTGGATTTGAAAACACTATATAAATAT
Organism: Actinia equina; assembly: GCA_011057435.1. NCBI lineage: Eukaryota > Metazoa > Cnidaria > Anthozoa > Actiniaria > Actiniidae > Actinia > Actinia equina. Next base: position 139,588 of record WHPX01001407.1, read on the forward strand.
CGGTACCAAAATAATCATGTATACCTAAGAATAAATATAGGGAATTATTTTGCAAATACTAGCGTAATCCGCTATCCTAATTTTCTCTCAGTAACTGATCAAATACTAGAATATAATGCATGTTACAAAGACAGCACCATAGCAAAGACTGATCATGACAAACCAAATCACGAATATTCAAACAAATGTACTTCCTTGTGTGGCAATAAAAGGACCGAAATATGTAACTTAAAACCACTGTTCAACCTTAAAATATTGCTGCTGAACCTTTTGTTTTAGAAAAATGCACTTCAAAACGAGAAGAGGTTTTAAAACTTACCAAAAGGATATGCAACATGTTCGATCACTATCTAATGGCTTGCCTTCACTTCGTTTCTTTCCATCCATGCATGCATTGGGCACCACGCAATCCCTCAAAACTGCGCATGCGTTTGAACGCATGGTTCACAACGGTCGACACAGAAATAAATTTTCACAAAATTACGAGTAAAAATAGTTTGTTGTATTACCTGATTTCTTCCATTGTTATGTTTATTAAACCATCACAGATAGCATGAAAACCATCTTTCTTCGCACTCAGTCATTTTCTTGTGTATCACCTTCGTTTTAGTTCTTATAGTAGTTATTCTATACTTCGTCTGATTTCTGCATTTTGTCGCTTTTTAAATTGCCTGCGTATTTTTTGTTTTGTTACTTGTCAGGGCTTCAGACTGACATAACTTGTTCGCCATTTCATCGCTTTTGACCGAATAGCAGAGTCCGTATTTACTCGTTTTCTATCCTACGCAAGTGGCCTTCTTCTTCGATTCCTATGTCAAAATAAATAAAAATCACGACAAAGGTTATTTTTTAATCTACAAAACTAAAAGCTATGCCGACATTGTAACTCTGTTTTAAAAAATCAAAAAATCCACGATGACTAAGAATGATTTTTATTTCTTTTTCAACATAATGTCGATAGCTGATCGACTCAGTATCAGTGTAACATCGTCAAACTTTAAACCAAATAGTTCTTGGTTTATATATACTTGATTGACTTTGAGGAACTCGCGTCGACTTTAATTCCTATTCCAAAACGTTCAAAGCGAAAAGTCACAGCAAGAGACAGCACAAATATCGTCAAAGATCACGTGAAGGAATTTAGATTTGGTGACTGAAGTGGATATAAATGAAGCATATAAATCAGAGTCTTAAGGATGCATACCTTTTCTTTTCAACTTCTTTTGAGTTCTATTTACTCACACGGCTTGTAACGACATTTCTTGGAACTGAAGCCAGTCATCAAATATGTTCAATGGATCGGAGCACAGAACAAATAAAGAGAAATTAAAATCAGGAGATATATCATCGCACTAACTTTTAAATCGACGAAATTTCACATGAAAGTTCACATGTGAAACATGAAAATGTTTCAGTTTCATCACATATTCCATAGTTACCTTTTCCGTAAATGGATTAAAGCCATCCTGATCCAGAGAGAGCTGCAAGTCAACAAAATAAAGATAATTGTCATAAAATTTGCATTTAGCATAGCATAACATAACTCATAGCATGCAGTCAAAATAATAAATCCATAATTACATGCACGATTCTGAGATCGATATTTGACCCTTCCAGCGCTGAAGTTTTGTTCAGAGTTTCCAATTGTTTTTCTCCATGCATAATCCTCAAACGTCATGAAGTTAGTCAATAGGTTTCAGACGAACGGTCACTGAGAAACAACGCCTTTGTGTCTTTAATGAAAATGAAAATGATGACGTCTCATGAGAAAATTGTGTTGTGTTGTAATTGGTTTTAAAAAGTTTATTTTTAATTTTTCAGCCGTCTGCCTGTCATAACAATAAAAATTTTAAATTATTGACATATACCGATACACAACATGTGCCATACACCGATAGAATTTGATTTGAAATGCAATGTGATCAGCAGTCATGCATTCTTATTTAGTTTTCTATTTCTAGATTGGAAACCAACTATTTGTTTAACTCGCCTAAGATAAAGCTTGTATGTATATATGTATTTGCCTTCAAGACATATCATAGACCTTAACTAGATTTTGGCATAACGGCTAGTTTCAGAATAGCAACTGAGTTTACAAGTTTTGTGCTTCACCAATTAGTCTCCATGATTAAACCAAGCTTTGTGAAAATTTTCCCATGATATTGGCTAGTGACATGAGCATTGAACTACATCCGAAAATTACCAATCAGCGACGACTTTTCTCTACGAAGTCAGAAATGTTCCTGCCTCCTGTCATCGGTTTGCATTTCATAAGAACGGGGGAACTTTGCTTTGATTCGGTCGAGTTTCCGGAGGAAGAATGGCGCGAGCGGAAGTAAACAAACAAAGTCTATTTCCGGTTTCGCTTAAGTTTAGGATGAGGGAGACTGGGGGTCATAAACATTGATTCACTGGGCGAGTAAATGGTAGACCATAGTTTCTATAGCAACAGAGCTACTTGATTTTTTTATTATCTTGCAAATAAACCCCTATTTGAATGAATGACTTTTTAAATTCGTAGTTTAAGTCATATTTTTATAGTCTATCCATATATATGAGTTTTTAAATTATTATTATTAATAAGATATATAATTACTTTTTATTTATAGTATTCTATAAGCCTGAAGCGAGTTGACGTTTTACCCCCGTCTTTAGACCATAAACCTTTTCACACTGCTTTTTCCACTCTTTCTGTAGATGCTTTTAGATTATAATTCCAAACTGACTTAAATTCAAGAAACGCAGAGATTTTTTTATAAACTTTTATTAACATCACTAAACAAACTCAATGTACAAATGACTTGTTAAGTCAATATCAACACCTGTGGCTTTGAACAAAAGAAATGGTTTGATTAAGAAAACCACTCATCCAATCGACTATTAAAATAAATAAAACTTATGATTTGTCTAAGTACAGAAAAAACTTTTTCCAGACCCGGTCAGAGCTGTAATATTAAACTACTAGCGGTATCATTATAATTTTTTTTCATGCCATTCTCAAAACGGGTCCGAAACTGTCCGAAGACTGAGTTTTTACACCCCTTATAGTTAGTTTGCTCACCATTTACGTTTGGTTTTTTTCTTATAATCCAAGTAAGAATAGATCTTGTTCTTAAACCGTTTTTCTTACATGGTGCTTTTATGAAGGAAACTGAACTAACAAAAGCAGTTCGACAAACAAAATTGTTTAAATAAGGAAAGCAGTTCAATCATCCATATTATCAAACCCCTTTGTGATCTAGGATTGAAACTTTTTTTTCTAACAAAGCTTGTCGATCAAAACCAACTCGGTGTCTTTTCAACGTAATTAGTTCATAACAACATTCATCATTATTTATTTGTTTATTCATTTATTCATTTATTTTTTTGTTTCTTTTTATAAATTGTTGAGTCAGTCTACATTTTAAGCATATGAGGGCAACCATGTAATTTATGGATTTGCGAAAGGATAGTAATCCTTAGGCTTAAACGGATTAACTACAGGTCATCGTCTTCGTTGAAAAGCTTTTAGGTAGTGAAAAGTGATATCTCACGGCTGTAAAGTCTGGTTGGCGATTTGTTCTTCTCACGACCAATAAATCTTTCCTTTCTATCTGCTCTTGATTTTCTTCTTGGTCTTGTTAACTTTTCTTTGTTGCGTTTTCGCCAACTGCATTTTCTTTTTCTTTCTTGGTGATGAAAGTTCATAAAATATATCTGGTCTTTCAGTTAGTGCTGGAACTTCTAATCTTTTCGAAGATTTTGATTTCGGAGCATCGTCTTGATACATCATCACTTTGACTTTGGGTTGAAGCTTTGCTTCTTGTAAATGAAATCTTCTTTCTTTATGATCCAGTAAATGCACATCAGCCAAATGATTTGATAACTTGACAAGATACTTTGCTCCACATCCAGGAACAGGACAATCCCGACACACTCTGTTTACCATCTTCACAGCTTAAACATTTGTTGCGAATGAGAGTTTTCTCAAAATGTTTTTAACTATTATAAAGGACAAGAATAACCAATAATAAACTCAGTTTCAGAGATCGAGAAGATAACCACTTTCGAAAACAAAAAGTTAAAAAAAAAAAATCAACCGGCTTTAAAGAAAGAAAAATAAACCCAGAATAATGGGAAAAAAATTCTAGCAATAGATATGATCCATTCAGATACCCAGAGAGAAGTTTGGAAAGTCGAACTTCTAAAAATAGATATGACCTATCCTCCAACTGCCAGGAGATAGGGGGGTAATCTTGAAGATGGCTTCAGTAGAGGGCTATTCTAAAAATAGACATGAGCTGTCCAGATATTGGGGCAAGAAGTCGGAGCATCCGGCCGAATCCGGAGCGGATTGTCCTGCCGATGCGCTGGCTCCGGAGCGGCTCCGGGTCCAAGTGGCGCAGAACCGGTGTTTGTATACTACTTGTGTCACTAGATAATTTACAGTTTATGAGATTAGAGCAACGTGCACAAAGGAGGTCTTCAAGTCGAGCTACAGAGTTTAGTTTGCCGAGGAAAAGAGAGCTTGTTTGAGAATTTAAATAGATCACTATAGTCGAATTGAACTCGCTGGTGACTTTACTTTGAATTTCTCAATTTGATAACTACACTCCGATTGATATGAGTTCCGACGGATTACAACTTGAATTTCCTTGACTTGATAACTATACTCGATTTTAAAACTGGACTCCGATATGAAACTTATACTCCGTTAAACAACTACATTTCGTTTGAATGCTCAATGGCTATACTTTCCTTTCTCGTTCCTTCCTCGACTTTCATTCCGATTCTGACTTCTTACAATATGTTCATATACATGTTACGTGACTCTACGTTTTACGCATATCCCGCTAATTTCGCGACAGAGCTTACCTGACGTTTTAGAGAAGGAGGAACAACAGAGATATTGGTAGGTCGAGAGGACGACAAAGTTTGCTTTAGATTGGGATGCAAAGAATTGAAAAGGGTATAGAAGCAAAATTTTGAGAGCGTCTGAGACCACTAAAAGTTGTGCGAGCTTTGGGGAGGAGAAGATCATTTAGTGCGTGTTACTTACCACTCCTTAACATTCAACACAAGCTAGTATTTTGCTAAATTATCTAAGATTTATATCACTTTAAGATTAAGATAGCACACAAATTATGATATATCAGGTAATTGTTTAACCCATTTTTTCAGTTATTTGCCGAGAACATATGACTCGGATGTTGAAGTCAAAACGTCAGTGAACGACATTTTTTCAGTTGAACAAATTTAGAACGGCGATTTTCTGAGAAAAAAAACTTGAAACATTCCTTAAATCATTTAGTTTTTCGTTAGCAAATTTGTAATATCGTAGAGTAGAGTTAAAAACATACCAAGAGGAAGAGAAGGAGTCTTCTTTCTGACTGAACTCTCCCTATTGCAGTGTATGCATGGCCTTTCAACAGCATATAATATGCGCTGGCTCCTGAATATCCAGCGGACAGTGTATGATCGAGTTTGCGCAAACACTATTCTCGTTCTTTCTATAAACATTTTCACAAAGAACTACATTTTCAACAAATAATCTAAGAGTTTATATCTATTCATGTGAATCCTCAAAGAAATGTTCCTTAAAGTGTGTATCAAGGAAAAAAAATTATTTTCAAAATCATTAATTAATTAACAATTCAACCCTAGCTAGTGTTTTGCTAAATTATCTTAAATTGGTATTACTTAATTTAAGATAAAGATAGCACACAAATTATGGTACATCATGTAATTGTTTAACCTATTTTTGTCAAGATTATGTTGCAAAGACATTTGATAGCAAAGACTGATGTAATACGACCAATTCAATTCCGTTTGTTGTTGAGGAAAATAGTCAGTGATTATTAAGATTATTTAGTTTTTCGTAAGCAAATATGTTGTAAACTCGTTTTCTAGTAAAGAGTTTAGTTATATACAGATTACCAGCTTTTCGTGCACGGTTCATACCCATAGTTTACTCGTGTAAAGTGTTTCACTCGGTTTTGTCGTTAGAAAATTTCTTGTAAAACGTATTTCAGTGAATATTCTATCGCGTCAGTACAATTACCTCTTTGTTTTGGATCTGAAAACACTATATAAATATCGGTACCAAAATAATCATGTATATACCTAAGAATAAATATAGGGAATTATTTTGCAAATAAAAAAATACATGAATAACTTATAAAAATATACAATAGATAACTAAATAAAATAATTCTAAAGTATGAATTGTTCTAAAATGAAAATTCTAAAATATGATACATATAAGTTAATAAAAGTTAAAATTAAAATCAAAATCTATAATGACTACTTTTAACTTTTACAAAGGAAGCAACGACTATTGGTGAAAGAAGTTACCAATTTTTTAGTTTAAATATATGGCTAAAACTCGCTGCATGATATCTAACATCTTCCAACATGGCGGCCAAAATTTCAAGTACAACATTTTATCAAACTCACTTTAGACATTAATAAATCGAAATCACATACATATAAAACACTAAAAATGTTCAATTTGTTGGATATATGTTCATTTCTATGACTTTTCAGAACAGTGGATGATAACATACATGAGTAAGACATACACGAGTATGAAAGTGAGAACATTGGAACCGCGTGCACAGTTTTTTGCTACTTTAAAAAAAACGCAAATGTATCATTTGTCAATCTATTGGAACTACGATTTATCACTCGGTGTATTTGAACTTAATGATTCATTTTAGAGAGTTCAAAACAGTAGAAAGCTCTTGAAATGAAAACTTAAAAGAAGTTGAGCTGTTCATGGTTTTAGTGTCAACACTGTAAACACTTCCGATGAGTTAAAATAATAATGTAAAAATAATAGGGAAGTATATAAATCACTTTAATACTTAAACTAAAGACTGATCAAATGCTAGAAATAATACTGATAATGCAAGTGTCAAGATTTCGTATCTACTACGCGTTTATGATATAGCTATTTTATTGTCAAGCTTTCGGCCATATTTCGGCCATGGTTGTGATGTGTTTATGTTTCCGTGAGCAGTAGCATTTTGAGCCGCGGCTTGGAGTTTGTCAAGTAGATTCGTAGAAAGTCGAAACAGAATGAAATAATAGTTATCAAAGCGGAGAACAAAATGGAGAACAGGAAGAGAACGTTCAGGATTGTGCATGCTTGGAGAAAAAGAAAAGAAAATGTAGGCTCCCTGGAAATGGCGTTACAAGTTACGAAGTTATAAGTTACAAAGTTACAAAGTTACAAAGTTACAAAGTCACAATAAGAAAGTTAAAGACCAAATGCTCTGCCAAATTTCTGTCAACATTATTAGACTGTTATTACGTTCGAGCAAGTTGTTGCGAATTGCGGTTGAGGTTCTTAAATCGAACTCAGTCACGCTAGCTCCAAAAGCCATATTTTATCCACTATATTTTTTTAAATGATCGGTGATATGCATTTCACAGTACACAATAATAAATATAGGAAGGCAGAAACGTACAATCTTTCAGCTTTTCGAAGAGGCATCTTCACCCGGGATATTTTCAGAAAGACCGTGGAAGAAAAGGAAAGCAGTGTGGGCCAGGGGTGGAGGAGTATATGTAGTCTATCAGTTTTAATTATCCACATAAAAGAACCATCGATTTTGTGCGATTGCCTTATAGTTCGATGTCCGAACGCTCGATTTTGTTCGATTAGTTGTTAGTTCGATTGTGTTAACTTGCCGAACGTTCGATTGACTACGCCGGGTTTTTCTACACAGTTTTCTTCAGATGAGAATGTTCTTTTCTTCGCGTGTTATCACAAATCATATTGACGCCACTGAAAATAACAGTACAGAATTTTGAAGATTTTAAAATCAATATCCGTTCCCGGGTATCCGTTATAGAGTTGGTGAGTGTGTGTAGTCATTTATACGAGTTTCTCCCTTTGACTACTGATAAAATACAATAAAAAAATATAATAAATATCCACAACAACGGGCGTCACGTCAATATCACGACATGTTAACAGAAATTGACAGAGCATTTGGTCTTTTTAAAGTTAAAATCTTCTAATTGTAGCTTGTAACTTTGTAACTTTGTAACTTTGTAAATTTGTAACTTTGTAACTTTGTAACTTTGTACTTTGTAACTTTGTAACTTTGTAACTTGTAACTTTGTAACTTTGTAACTTTGTAACTTTGTAACTTTGTAACTTTGTAACTTTGTAACTTTGTAACTTTGTAACTTTGTAACTTTGTAACTTTGTAACTTTGTAACTTTGTAACTTTGTAACTTTGTAACTTTGTAACTTTGTAACTTTGTAACTTTGTAACTTTGTAACTTTGTAACTTTGTAACTTTGTAACTTTGTAACTTTGTAACTTGGACTTTGTAACTTTGTAACTTTGTAACTTGTAACTTTGTAACTTTGTAACTTGTAACTTTGTAACTTTGTAACTTTGTAACTTTGTAACTTTGTAACTTTGTAACTTTGTAACTTTGTAACTTTGTAACTTTGTAACTTTGTAACTTTGTAACTTTTGTAACTTAACTTTGTAACTTTGTAACTTTGTAACTTTGTAACTTTGTAACTTTGTAACTTTGTAAACTTTGTAACTTTGTAACTTTGTAACTTGTAACTTGTAACTTTGTAACTTTGTAACTTTGTAACTTTGTAACTTTGTAACTTTGTAACTTTGTAACTTTGTAACTTTGTAACTTTGTAACTTTTGTAACTTTGTAACTTTGTAACTTTGTAACTTTGTAACTTGTAACTTTGTAACTTTTGTAACTTTGTAACTTTGTAACTTTGTAACTTTGTAACTTTGTAACTTTGTAACTTGTAACTTTGTAACTTTGTAACTTTGTAACTTTGTAACTTTGTAACTTTGTAACTTTGTAACTTTGTAACTTTGTAACTTTGTAACTTTGTAACTTTGTAACTTTGTAACTTGTTACTTCGTACCTTGTAACGCCATTTCCAGGGGGCCATCTTGGGCTAGGTAGTTTAACTTTGCCTTATTTCCGGTATTATATTTAAGCACAGGCAGCCCAAACAAGGTTCCTGTGTATGGTTTATAAGGGAATGTATGGGAGTTATGATTAAGGTCATGAAAATAAAATGTTTCACTCAACAATTTGCCTCAAAACTTTCTGCAGTTGTTGCTTTACTTTGTTCAGCCTCCTGGCGACGTTTCAGCGCGATTTGAGGCCGTTTAATGGTTTTTTTCAAAATCAGCTCTTCTCCACCTAAATAATGGGAAGGCTGGAGACTTAGCACCCGATATCTATGGCGCGTTTTCGGGTTCAAAATTAGATATGTGTAGCTTGTGCCAATTACTTTTGAATTCATATCTTTTTACCGCTTATTACTTACAAAAACATGTTTGTTTGTTTTTTTCCTGGCTACGCGGCTCGCTCCTCCTAGTATCTTGTCACATGATCAGGCTCAGAGTTGACCAGGAACGCCTGGCTCAAAAATGTTTCAAAAGTAATTTGTGTTTGCAAGTAATGCGATCACTGTTCGCAAGTAATGAATGAAAGCCAAAGCGGAAGCCGCTATGTTGGAATGTGAAGAATTAATTGAAAAGGATCGTTGTATTAGACGTAAGCGAGGTGTTAGCTTCGATAGTATTAAATGGGCACAAACCGGATTCGTTTTGTTAAAGTCATTTAGTGAAAGGAAGGTCTTTGATAAATAATGCTGCAAAGAGTAGTGTTTTCAAAGTAGTGATGCCGAAAGACGTGTTTCAAAAGTAATCCGTGTTTCTGCAAGTAATACATGGTGGTGAAAGATATGAATTCAAAAATAATTCACACAAGAACAGTTTCAAAAGTCAGTTGTCTTCTAGGTTACATGTTTTCAAAGGTAATTTGAGTGAAACAAACATGTTTTTGTAAGTAATAAGCGGTAAAAAGATATGAATTCAAAAGTAATTGGCACAAGCTACACATATCTAATTTTGAACGGGAAAACGCGCCATAGACATCGACTACATCACGCTAGAAAATCCAAAAAAAAATCTCTCTCTCTTTCCTTGAACTGCAAAAAAATGCAACATGTCAAAGGAACGATAATTTCTCTATCATAACATGTATTCTGAATGCCACCACGCCAAATATTTCCAGAAAAATCCTGGCTTAAAGTCGAATATTTGATTTCTTCTACAGCTTGTGATCGATGGTGTTCAAACGGCCGTTGTAAAGCGTGAGCGGGTCACGTTACATACTGCATTCTGATTGGTCGAACGTGATACCAAGCTCGAAACAAATTCCCCTTCCCCGACAGACTTGGGTTTGTTGCCAATCAAATCGGCCTCAAATCGCGCTGAAACGTTGCCTGAGGACTGAACAAAGTAAAAGCAACAACTGCAACAAGTTTTGAAGCAAATCGTTGAGTGAAACATTTTATTTTCGTAACTTTATCATAACTCCCATACATTCCCTTATAAACCATACACAAGAACCTTGTTTCGGCTGCCTGTGATTTAAGCTAGTTTAAATTGTAATATATTAGGGCGTTAACTACGCACCATCATTTCGAAGAAAGACTATATCCAAATCAAATCCGCATTTACGACACGAAGACTTCCGGCGTGACCTCGCTTCAGAACAAGAGTTCTCAATGATCGGGGGAAAACACAATAGGAATCATGACCATGAAGGAGGTTTTATATCTGATATAGATTCGTCCTCATTTGCATAAACTTTAACTTGGATTTTCTCTATCAAACTTCGTTCACTTCATAAAGAAATCGGTACACTATGAGAACGTTTTCTAAGACGTTCAATAATCTCGCAGATCGTGTTTTATCGGGTCTAAAACCACTCGGCTGCGCCTCGTGTTTTAATGACGCTGAAGTTAGCCGGACATTCAGCCGGACATTCGCAGAGGTCAAGTTAGATATTAATAAGTGCTACCAAAATTCTCCTGATTTATATATTGATTTTAAAATACTCCATTTCGGTGAGGAATCCAACATGCTTTCTTTCTAAACAAATCTAATAGCATAATTTTTAATGGTTTTGGCTCCGCACTATAGCAGCCCGCGACACTTAGAAAAAGTTTAGCATCTCACTCGAATAACAACTATTTAAATTTTAATAACTTCTGTACGATTCAACCGAATTCCTAGAAAATCATGCAACGGACTATCACTACACCACTTAGCCCAGTGCAAAGGCTTTTAGATTTTTTTTGAGATTTTTTCTTATGTTTTTGATGCCCTCAATTCAAAAGGTTTTTCACTTAACGCCGAATTCAAACTTGAATAACTCTTCGCCGGATGTTCCATTTTCACTTGTTTTTCCTTCACTACACGCTACAGCGAAAAAAGACCCCAGTGCAAGATATTTGCAGGCTATAAACATGTCGAAAATGCTCGAAAAAAGACTCCGAACTTGGTTCGTTCCACAAATGACATCCGACACTTCAACTCACGCGAAGTCCACTTCAGACACGCTCGCCTAATTCCAAGTTTAATAACTTCTCTACGGTTCAACTAAAACACCCGAAAATCAATAACCAGACGCTCACTACACCACTTAGCCCAGTGCAAAGGTCTTTAGAATTTTTCCGAGATTTTTTCTTATGTTTTTGATGCCCTCAATTCAAAAGGTTTTTCACTTAACGCCGAATTCAAACTTAAATAACTCTTCGCCGGATGTTCCATTTTCACTTGTTTTTCCTTCACTACACGCTACAGCGAAAAAAGACCCCAGTGCAAGATATTTGCAGGCTATAAACATGTCGAAAATGTTCGAAAGAAGACTCCGAACTTGGTTCGTTCCGCAAATGACATCCGACACTTCAACTCACGCGAAGTCCACTTCAGACACGCTCGCCTAATTCCAAGTTTAATAACTTCTCTACGGTTCAACTAAAACACCCGAAAATCAATAACCAGACGCTCACTACACCACTTAGCCCAGTGCAAAGGTCTTTAGAATTTTTCCGAGATTTTTTCTTATTTTTTTGACGCCCTCAATTCAAAAGATTTTTCACTTAACGCCGTTAAGCTCGCGATCTGCAACGCGTTGTCATATGATTGTTGAACAAAGAAAGATAGAGTACACGAGAAGAAGCTATAATATGCCTTTTCGCATATAAAAGGCACACACTGTTCGCCGTAGACCTACAGAAAGGTGTTATGCATTTTCGAAACAGGTCGATCCGCGAACTCAAAAGGAATCTGAACTCAATTGATTTAATGTAACTCACCTGACGTCGCTGAAACGTTTTAAGCTTCAGTAAGCACAGAAAAAGGACGAAAATGCAAGTTTGCGTCAAGGAGAAGACAGATACGAGGTGAAAATGAAATTAAACTTCCTGTTTAAGCTTATTTTTCTGAATGAATGAATGTTATTTATTTACACCACATCCAGATATGCTTATTGCATTTTACAGATAATAATAGAAAAAAAGAAGGTGTTAGGTTACCTTAAGTAATCAAACAACTAATCAAGTCAGGTAGCTTATTCACAAGTATTACATTAAAAAGATAAATAACTTGGGTCTATTTTTACACATGCTAATAATACATTTATAATGACAAAAAAGAAGAAAGGCATAATAATTAGGTGAAAATAACAAAAGAAATAATATCATCACTGGCTAATATTGGACTGGAAACGTTTTAGCAAGATTCTTTTTAAATATTTTTTTAGAGGAGCAGGATTTTATTTGTTGAATGTTATCACTGTGATAAATATGTTGTTGAAAGCGGTATTTCCGTACATCAGAGATCGTACTAGTATCACTATAATAGAACAAGAGCTTGTGTCGCTCACACTGATGATGTCTTTGTTTAAAGTGCTACTACGACGAAAATCGCTCAAACTTGGATTCAGCTGAAACTTCCTAAGAATACTCTTTAAAGGTCCAATAATCACTGTATGAAGTGTTTTCTCGATATTCAGGACGAAAGTATGATATTTTTACGATTATTTTTTGGAGTCTGTGACGTCATACACTCAACATCGAACATCGCTCCATACATTTCTTTGTAGTTTATGATCAAAATATCAGTAGTAAAGGGAGAAAGAAATACCCAAACACCCCAAAATATAAATCATAGTCACAAGTAATGTGAAATAAGCACATTAGCCACCCTTTGGGCTTCATAGGAATAAAATAAATTAAGGATTTATATACAATTAGATTTATATTTATATTTATATGCGCTTGTAGATGAAATGCTACAGCAACCGTCGTCACTTCTCAACTGTTAATGAAACAGAAACTCTGATATTAATACGATGATACCAGTTATCATAAATAGTATTTCACTTTCTGTTTCTGACCTCGTGTTTTGTTCTCCTCAAGAATCTGTCAATAATGTAATCTTTAAGTCTTCTGGGAGTCTGATCAAATACCAAAGTGGAGTTAACTTCAAAATATGTCCTCAAATTAAAAATACTGAATACAATACATTGTCAACAGTAAAGAAAGAAAGGAAAAAAAAGAAGGAAGGAAGGAAAGAAACATATAAAAGAATAAGAAGAAAGTTACAAGACAAAACAAAAGAAAAAAGATTATGATAGTTGCATTTGTTTTGCATGCAGTTTACCTTAACAGCTTTCCTCAATACGTGCCGCGTCGATTTCTTTTTTTTCAACAAAGGGGTAGCATCCTCAGCGATCTTTTAGAAAGGACAAAAATAACGAAAGTCATGCAGCCTCAAAATTGATAGATAATAGCCTTGAGCCTTCAATTATTGTTACTTACTTCTCTGTTGTGCTTGAAATCTTCTTGTGATTCCTTTACTTCCACAGAGTTTGAAACGTGAACAACACCATCATGACAGATTTTACAGCAAAATGAGACGGAATGTTGTCGTCCGGCAAAAGGTTGTGACTGCCATCGCAGTCGTAATTGGAGTCTGATATACGTTCGGAATCGGAAGAAGTACTGATTGTAGAGTATTCGTCGGTGAGAAAGTTAGAGGAGTATTTGCTGGAAACAATTTTGCTGTCACTTCTATTTTTGGTTATTTGGCACTCGTTTTCTTTGTGGTATGTATCCTTGCTTGTAAAGCATTTTTGGTAAGATGATACACTTCGGGATTCCTCAACCTCGGAAAAAAGCGATTTGGAGTATAAGGCATCATTTTTTTTTTTTTTTTTTTTTTTTGAAAAATTTCCAGCAATATTTGATCACCTTACTCTTGAAATGAATGGTTGTTATCCTTACCTGGATATCAAGGTTTCTCAAATGACGGTGCCAACAGTCGTAAACTGCTCGGGTTTCCCCTTCTGATACATTTTCAGGACCATAGACGAACTCAGCTAGCTTCCAGAATTTACCATTACGTTTTCTCGAGTCGCCTTTTGCGGGCCGTAAGTCAGGATTGTTCCTTACTATCTGAACAATTCTCTGTACATCAAGCGATCTTTTTTACCGTTTCTGAAAAAAGGAAAGTAACAGTTTTTTACAGTTCGTTTGGAATGAAACTGTTCTGGTGTTTAACCTTAGAATAGGGAAAAAAAATATATATTTATGTAGCTGTGTAGTCAGCCTAACCAACTTATTGCACTTACCTTAACACGGGGCATTTTTGCTTGAATCGAGCATGAATGGCATCGCTGATATTCCTTTCAAGTGAAATACTTACTGCTCATTCTGCAGTGGTAGGAGCAGCAAGCCGATCTTAGGTATGCAATAGTTGCCAAAAGATAGTAAGAACTATAGAGTAGCTTGACAGTGATTTCTGTGCGGGTCAAGTGCGAATGATGCTATGTTCTCATTGCCCTACTATACATATAGTTGTAAATGCGTAATTAGTAGCTTATCGCTTCTTAAAGATATGACTGTGTTTTCACTCGGACAATTGAAACTAGCTTAAATACGACACCGGAAATAAGGCAAAGTTAAACTACCTAGCAAGATGGTTTAAATTGTCCTACCAAATAAATGGGCCAATCACAGTGTTATTCTTGAAAGGTGGACGTCGCATTTAAAAAACACCTTCAGGAATTTTACGCAAGTTAACTAATCAGGGTTTGGATAGATGCCTATTATCGTGTGACTTCCTGTCCCCATCCTGGCACGCCTATAGATAACGTGATGACAAGTAACAAGGTGCAGATAAGCTTGCTGCAATTAGAAATGAAAAAAACTTTTATTTTATTTTAATTTAATCGTTAAAAGAAAACACTTGTTCTGAATCTTGTGTAAAATGGTACCCTCGACATAGTATTATCCGACCCTCGACTTAGTACCCTCGACCTCGACATAATACTCGACCCTAGACATTTGACCAAAAGACAAACTCATGTAAGATCCGTGTAAATGTTGACAAGAAAATTGACTGGATATCGACCACACACGGTCATTTTTTGGACGAAGTCATATTCCTACTTCTCAGTGCTGTGTTCTATCAACATATTTATTCCAAAAAAGGTGGTTTATTTTGGGGGTTCATTGTGTTTATTGTTCTATTACTGCCATACAAAGTTTCATTTATAGAGGTAAACAGCAATATTCTTTAGAGAAGAAAAATCGTGGTTCATTATGATTGGTTAATGTTGACACTTTTGTTCGTTGATGATAAAAAGGCAATGGAAAATAACGAAAGTTTGAATTCGGCGTTAAGTGAAAAACCTTTTGAATTGAGGGCATCAAAAACATAAGAAAAAATCTCGGAAAAATTCTAAAGACCTTTGCACTGGGCTAAGTGGTGTAGTGAGCGTCTGGTTATTGATTTTCGGGTGTTTTAGTTGAACCGTAGAGAAGTTATTAAACTTGGAATTAGGCGAGCGTGTCTGAAGTGGACTTCGCGTGAGTTGAAGTGTCGGATGTCATTTGTGGAACGAACCAAGTTCGGAGCCTTTTTTCGAGCATTTTCGACATGTTTATAGCCTGCAAATATCTTGCACTGGGGTCTTTTTTCGCTGTAGCGTGTAGTGAAGGAAAAACAAGTGAAAATGGAACATCCGGCGAAGAGTTATTTAAGTTTGAATTCGGCGTTAAGTGAAAAACCTTTTGAATTGAGGGCATCAAAAACATAAGAAAAAATCTCGGAAAAATTCTAAAGACCTTTGCACTGGGCTAAGTGGTGTAGTGAGCGTCTGGTTATTGATTTTCGGGTGTTTTAGTTGAACCGTAGAGAAGTTATTAAACTTGGAATTAGGCGAGCGTGTCTGAAGTGGACTTCGCGTGAGTTGAAGTGTCGGATGTCATTTGTGGAACGAACCAAGTTCGGAGTCTTTTTTCGAGCATTTTCGACATGTTTATAGCCTGCAAATATCTTGCACTGGGGTCTTTTTTCGCTGTAGCGTGTAGTGAAGGAAAAACAAGTGAAAATGGAACATCCGGCGAAGAGTTATTCAAGTTTGAATTCGGCGTTAAGTGAAAAACCTTTTGAATTGAGGGCATCAAAAACATAAGAAAAAATCTCAAAAAAAATCTAAAAGCCTTTGCACTGGGCTAAGTGGTGTAGTGATAGTCCGTTGCATGATTTTCTAGGAATTCGGTTGAATCGTACAGAAGTTATTAAAATTTAAATAGTTGTTATTCGAGTGAGATGCTAAACTTTTTCTAAGTGTCGCGGGCTGCTATAGTGCGGAGCCAAAACCATTAAAAATTATGCTATTAGATTTGTTTAGAAAGAAAGCATGTTGGATTCCTCACCGAAATGGAGTATTTTAAAATCAATATATAAATCAGGAGAATTTTGGTAGCACTTATTAATATCTAACTTGACCTCTGCGAATGTCCGGCTGAATGTCCGGCTAACTTCAGCGTCATCGTGTTATATACCCGATAAAACACTCCTGCTCGTTTATTAAACATTACTAATAAATAAATCTTCACAAAATTATAAGAATAGTCTTTTGTATTACCTGATTTCTTCCATAGTTATCACTAATAAACCATCACTTAAAGTAGCATAAAAACAATCTTACAACACATACCCTATTCCATGTACATGGCGGTGCAGCATGGTAATTCCATGTTTCAGCCATTTCAATACCTTTGACTCATTGTCCTTTACATGGCATCTATACGCCATGACTTAAACGCCTGTAAGTAGAACTTGCTGCTTTCGTGTTAATGGCATAGATTATAAAATTCATCTTCTTTAGCCACACAGATGATCAGTATTATAAAGACCATCTTTTGATAAGATACATAGGTACGTGTATAGGTTCCTTAAACGCGTTTTTTCCGGGAACAGTTTCTTCTTTAGCGCTAATCAGCTACATATTTCTTCTTTGATTCGCTAGAAGCGCTTAAAATATAGGAAGCTTCGCTCGTTCACATGATCCAGTTTGATAGTATCATCCAATGGGAGTTCACGTTAGAATAAGCAATGGCTAACAGCCAATCAGAATCTATTATATATAATCGCGCAATTTGCGGGGGGTCCAGAACAAGCTTTCTGGCGATGTTTCGCAGACGGTATTTACGAAGAAAATTCCGGATGTGACGCAGGCTAGGGGGAAGGGGGGTACTCCCCTATATTTGCTATACGGGTATGTGCCGCCCTATAGGGTATGGTTTTTCGGCTTTTGGGTCTGGGGTAGGGTATCATTTTTTGACATTTTGTCTGGGATAGGGTGTCATTTTAGTCTGGGATAAGGTTAACGATTTGGTCGATTTTGTCTGGCGAATAGGCTACGCTTTCTGCCGACCAAAAACAATGAAAATGTTAGTAAATATTGATTGCAATCGATTGTAAAACCGTCTTTTCCGTCTTTTTGTCTGGGATAGGGTGTATAATTCTTAGTTTTAGTCTGGGGTAGGGTATGTAAAATCAAAATTTTAGGTCTGGGATAGGGTCAGGGTTTTGAGGTCCTGGCGGCACACCCCTACCTAAGTTGGGGTGGTAGTACCCCTCCCCCCCCCCCCCCCCCCCCCCGGGTAAAATAGAATTCAGTGTTTCACTTGCAATGCAATATTGTTAGTTGCTTTTCCGACTTTGAAGATTTCGATTTCAACTTAGCTGTAATCTCGTCCAACATTCGAGTTCCACGATTCAAAATCCTTTGATAGCTTTTCGTGCCTGGACAAAATTCAACATTGCTCTTTTGATATACATCAATTTCAGCATTCAACTTTGAGAACGTTATTTTCTAAACAGTATATTAAAATGAAACATTAGAGTTTCTCGTTCAAGGACTAAGGCTTTAAGGAGGCTTTGGGTAGTTTTAGTCTGGCACACCTAGCCGCATTGAAACGGCTATAACTTCGTCTTGAATAACTCGATCTGCAAGCGCTTTTCACACAATGTCAGGAAAGGATTAAAGGTTTCAAAAATGATAAATTAGTTTAAAGCGGCCTTTTCATTATGACGTAATGATGACATCATAGAAATCGTTTACCGCTTATTTTCTCGAAAACTAGACCTAAACTTTCAAAGCGACTTGCACCAGTCGATAGTATTCATCAAGCCACCCAACATATTGCAATATGAAAAAATATGTATGAGAGCGTTTTCCAAATATTACGCGGTGAATATTTTCATGGACTTTTACTATTATTTCTAGCGTGTCAACTTTATACTCTCAAAATCGGGACTTTAATTTAGTGGATTCAATATTTTTAGTAGCTAGAATATAGGTACGGATATAGACACTGTCCTTATTGAGTATGAATCAAATTGTGACTTTCTTTCTAACGTTATGGATTTTTTGATATGAAGCTAAATGACCCCATTTGTTGTCAAAAGCGATAGAAAATATCGCTGAAAGCGGCATTCAAAAAATCGTCGAACGATTTTTTTCTAAATGAAGTCACTAAAAGATGTATCTTTTACAAATATTTTCCTTTAATTTCATATGCATTGAAGGGTTTTAAGGCAGTCAAATAAAAATAAGTACGCTCGATACTAACAGCACACGACAAGGAATAACACGGAAGTCAAGCGTGAATAATCAACAAGCAGCCGTGAGCGAAAGTAGTTATGAGCGTACTTTTTTTTATTTATCCGTGCCAAGCAGCCCGGGCGTCGCTTTGTTAGCGAAGGGCTGAAACAAGACAAGTTTATCGTTGCATGTGCACCAGCGGTTGATGGGACCAGTAGGAACGCAGTCTGAATGTCAACATGACGAGTGCTGGCAATCAGAATCTGGAATCAAATGAAAACAAATCAAATATTCAAGGAGCACAATACTTTATGTTATGGTGAGTAAGGTATATTTTTCAAAATATTTGGCCGTTAATTTCGTCGTCAGGATCTAAAATCTCATGTTTTTTTCTTCAGGCTATTGAAAAACTTTTCTGTATCTGGAGCGGAATCCCAGGTTCCACTATCAAGGTTAAATGAAATGTTCTGCAAAGTTCTGGGGAAAGAAAATGGAGTTCCTGATAAAGAAAAAGGACGAATAGGACATTTCCCCTCTGTGGTACGCCAGAAAGTTCGTTTAGAGCGAGGCGGAAAACGAACCTATGTATAATATAAAGGACGACAAAAATAGAATGCTGCATTTCAATGAAACTGTCATGAATCTGTCAAAGTCTATTGTTTGAAAGCGGATATTTACCAGAGAGGTCACGGTCCCATCAACCATTGGTCCACATACATTTAAAGTATGGCTTACAAATATCATTGTTTTGTGTGTCACAGATTAATATTCCCTATAAATAAGACATGCTGTCGTTAAGTTTATTTGTCATGTGATCGTTTGGTGCTGTATTTGCTGGTAATTAACCATGGCGAATTATTTTAACGGCGATTTCAAAATAGGTACTCAAATTAGTTTCAGCCCTTCTCTCTTTCTTACCATTTACTAGGGCGTGCGTTACACTGATACGTTACGTTAATCTGCTATCAAGTTACTGGTAGTACGATTACCGGAAATTCAACGTATCAGCGCCTTGTTTCAAATCTCAACACAGGAAACCCAAAGCACTTTATTGATTCATTTATTCATGTACAAATCCCAAAGCCTGGCTCCCTGTGCCCGAACCACGGAAATCGTTTCCAAACGCGGTAGGGTGCATTGATGGTACTCCTCAAAGGATATATAGGCCACAGGTAGAACCACAGCGTGATTTTTATAGTGGACATCGCCATTATCATCTCCTTAGTACACAAATTATCACCGACAATGAAAGTAACATCAGATTTTTACAGACTGGGTTTATTGGAACAAGGTTGATGCAATGACATACACGACTCATGACTCCAGTAGGTCCTGGGCAAGCACTGAATTTGCCTCTTGGAGTTGTTCTAGACTGAAGGTAAATCTGATTAACTTATGTAGTTCTCTCTTTCCCGGGGGGGGGGGGGGGGGGGGTACTCCCCTATATTTGCTATACGGGTATGTGCCGCCCTATAGGGTATGGTTTTTCGGCTTTTGGGTCTGGGGTAGGGTATCATTTTTTGACATTTTGTCTGGGATAGGGTATCTTTTTTGTCTGGGATAGGGTTACGATTTGGTCGTTTTCGTCTGGTGAATAGGCTATGCTTTCTGACGGCACAAAAAAATTAAAATGTTAGTAAATATTGATTGCAATCTGTTGAAAAACCGTCTTTTCCGTCTTTTAGTCTGGGATAGGGTGTATAATTCTTAGTTTTAGTCTGGGGTAGGGTATGTAAAATCAAAATTTTGGGTCTTGCATAGGGTCAGGGTTGTTACAGTTAAGAATGATTACAAGCTACAAAAAAAGGAAAAGATTCAATGAATAATCACGATGAGTGGTGTGTTTTTTTACTTAGCAACTAAAGTTATTGTGAATCAAACTCAAGCGACTTTGGTTCGATTTTGAGTAAAAGATTCAATGAATAATCACGATGAGTTGTTCAGTGTTGTTTTACTTGACAACTAAAACAAAAGGCTGGCTTCGTCTCGCTAACAGAAAACGGTGCCGACGATAGGCCTTTGTCCTTGAGTGATCCAGGTGTTTTAAATTTGGCGCGCTTAGGGAGAGAGAGAAGCTCACCAATACTTTTACATGGATTTCGGTACTCATAATAAGGTAAAAGCATAAATGTAAATGGTACAAAATGTTAAGCACACTAGTATCTTGGGTTTGCACCATGCAAAATCTGCATGGTGCAAACCCAAATTTGCAAATCTAAGAACTTCGAACAGAATCCTAAAAAACAGCCATCAATATTACAGTACATACATGTTAAACCCCAAATTTAGCTATGTTTGGGTTTAATTTCGGGTGTTAAAGCCAAAATTAGACTTCATTTTAAAGGGTACAAATGAAAGACAATTTTCCTATCTTTCGGATGCACTATGTGCACAAGGAAAAATAAAACTATTTAACAGTGAAATTTTAGATTTTTTTGTCGAGGTTGGCGGATTTTAGTAGATTTTCTTTGTAATTGCCTCATCAAGAGCGCTACACCTGGATGAACAGCAGTTTGAATTTGGCGCTTTGACAATGAAAAAGTCCGAGAATATGCGGACCGCGTGGCACTTATGAAATACATGAAGATATAGAAATATAGATAAGTTATAGTGCTTGGAAACGAGGTTATTCCGGGCGAAAGACCCTTGGAATGACACGGCTAGAAAACCGCTGATTGGCTAATTTAAATCTCAACTGAGAGTGCGCATTATGGTTTACCGCTGAATTTATCGCAGGCGCCCTGACAAAATGGCGGACGGGGAAAGGATTCCTGTCGAGTATTTTTCCTTCCGAAAATCGCAGTTTTTATCTCAAACACCTTGATCATATGCCGTAGTTTATCAATAAAACGATACAGACGAGTAACACGATGCCCGGTAGATGGTAAATTGTCAAGTTTTCAGTCTGAGTCGGACAAAAACAAGTCATCGAGTAAGCTTACTTTGATAAAAAGACAGAGAAGGAATATAATTATTGTTTTCTTGTTCCAAGTCTATTTCAAGATTCTGAACTTGAAAAGCTCATCGATTGTCAAGATAATCAAGTAAATATAGTCATCGATACTGTAAATTTTGAAATTCGTAATAAAAGTTATAGGTGAACATGCTTTTACCCCGATTATGATGTAAAATACCTTACTTATAAATTCTGGTACTCGCAAATTTTCGACAAATTTCAATAACGTGAGGTAAAATCATAGATATGCCTTCGCTTGGGGATTTCCCAAACACAAAACACAACGAAAAGCAAAAAAAAAAAAAAAAAAAAAGCAACAACAACAATAACAATAAATTATTCAAACAGTTTCATAAGTTTCAAGACGATTTTGAATACAGACTGAAGTTGCTGTTAAAAGGCTAGTTTAATCACCTCCTGGTTACAATTAAATATTTTCATCACTATTAAAAGGAATTAAATGCAAATTAGAGTCTATATTAGGATATCTCCAGTCATATTACTTTCAGTTCAGTTCAATAAGTTCATATATTATAAATGAAAAGAAAAAAACAACCCCATAATATTATAATATACTGATAATGTCTAGTGTGGATTTAAACTCCTTTGATTAAAAAGGGAAAATGTTTTGTTTAGTGCTATAGCTGTAGTGGGAGTAAGGTTGTGTATAACTGTGAGCTGTTGTATAGTTTGGTTCAGGTATTGTTTTCTTTAAAAATCTTTATACAGGTGAATACCAAAACCAAAACAATGTCAAACAATGTTAAACAATGTCAAAAATGACTTTTTTCTCAATTTCTACCTTTTCAAGGTTTTTTCAGTTGTATCCCAAACCTGCTATTGGCATAGTAATGTATTTCTCTATATAAGCACTTTGCAGCATTGAAAATAGAAAAGTCTTTCTGAAATTTTTGTGTTAAGTCAATATGTGTAAAGGCCTTCACTATTTTGACTGCAGAGGCCTTGCCATGTGAATTGTCCTCAGTGTTTATTTTACAAAAGTAAAGAGCCAAAGAAGATAGATTTTCCATCTACCATGCATTTACAAATGTATATATATAGTTTAAAAGGTATACTGTTGAGAAGACCATATAGAAAATAGAAAAAATATATATAGAAAAATTCCTGAACTCAGTTGGGCAATTCTGAGGTTTTTCATGAAAATTTTCACTTGCAAAAAACCAATTATATACATTCATGGTAGCAGCTAGATATTTATTCTTTACAATGCTTCATAAGTATACCTTATGTATTAATCTTAAAATTCCATTGTTTTGGTACATAAGATCAGTAGATTAGATGTTTCTTGGGAGTGTGGTTATATCCTAGTCAAATTTAAAATTTAAAACTTAAAAAATTTAAAACTTTAAAATGGAAGTATACATTTTGTGTGACTCTAAGTCAATGTTATTTCTTTTCAGTCCCAGGTTTTATTTCTTGAAACAGCTCATATATTGACTATATATTAAGCTCTTTTGGAATAGATCATTGGTTAACTACAGAAGTGAGATATAATTGTGTTTCATTTATTATATTTGTCAGAATGATGATATCATTTGGAATAAATAGAAAAAAGAGTTACAGTCACCTTTCACAATGCATTAATCAGTTTTGATTGCATAAAGTATTACAGTTTATGAGAGGCTAAAAAAGGAGACTTTCTTTTTTTAAAAAAGGTTTACTTTCAAAACAAAACAAACAAAAATAAATAAAATAAAATAAAGCTTTAACTAGTCCTAGACCTAAATCTGAAATGCTCCTAATGAGTGATAAGAGTGTGAGCATGAGTCCTCTTTGTACTAACTGAAATTTTTTTGAAATATTTTAAAAATATAAAAAGGAATTTAGAGGTTTATCCCATTGTATGTGTATAAATTATTGACAAACTTTAATTTTATGCTTGTTCTGATTTCATAGCATCATCTTCTGTCTTACCAATAATGCAGAATAGATTAATGCTAAAGTAGAAATATCCAGTAACCACCTTTGTGGCATGATTAATATTTAAGATAATTTTATATAAAAAAAGGCTAAACTAATTAAGTGATCGACTTGTTTTGTATTCATGTTATGAAAATAAGTAAACTCGAAAAAAAATATTTATTGAATAGGTCATTTTGGAAGCACCAAGACATTTTTTTAATATTTACCTTCTGAAGTGAAACCTAGCTGTGTTTACTATTATTTTATATATGAAAAATTAAAACACTCGAAACTTAAAAATAAAAAAGTTATCTCAACAAAAAGCAATTGTCAGTTTCGATATTTAGTAGAAGAAACAATAACAAACATTTTCACAAAGCTAGAAGTTTAAGTTTGTTGATCTATAATTAGCTTAAATAAGGAAATATTGTGGCGGAAAATATTCGGAGGCAATAAGATTACAACTTATTACTTGGAAACATCTTTATTGAAATAATTCCTTTTGTATCATAAGTTTGATTTAAAGTATAGCAAATCTTGTCATATTTGAAAGGTTAGAATGGCAATGATGGACTATTGATCGTACGAAGAATTTTCCCTCGAATGCCCCAGGTATCTCGTTGAAGGCTTCGTGCACAAGAAAGGAAAAAATGCAAATTGTTTCGGTGCTCAACCTTTGATTCAAATGCTCATTTGATATGTTATAGAATGACAAATAATGAACCAAATACTACAGTCTTGAGCTTAAGTATGTTATCCTGACCTTAAGTCAGCTCAAAAAGCGAAGGTGATTTGAATCCACAATTTACAAGAATATGAATTTTGTTGCTCCAAAACAGCATCGTTTACCATGATGATCAATGAGTCAATATTCTTTCAAAGACCATGGACATGTTCAATAGGGTCTACAGATTTATCTGCTTGCTCTCGATTTCCAATCAAAGTCAAACTGAAACGCTGGGAGTCATTGGAAATATAAGCATTTTGAAGCACGGGAAACACTCTCGCGTCCGCCATCTTGTTTTCAGGAATTTTGGCGCATGCGCAGCGGTTTTTTAGCCGTGTCCTCGGAAAAATTAATTTCCGACCTCGCTGGGAATCGAACCCCCGACCTTCGGAATTGTACTACCGATGCTCCAGCTGAGCTAGAGGTCAGACTGAGAGCATGCCGGGGTGAAATGGATGTTAGGTCGCGGTAATTATTATGCAAAGTTGAGAATATGTGGACCGTGTAGCACTTATGAAATACATGAAGATATAGAAATATAGATAAGTCATAGTGTTTGGGAACGAGGTTATTCCGGGCGAAAGACCCTGAAAAAGTCCCGTATGTGACCGGCCATTCTGTGCCATGGTGACGACACTGAAAGCGGCTGTGTGGGAGACTATGGGTTGTGGGGTTTTCCTTGAAATCTCTACACAGCTGTGTCTATATTTTGATGAAAAAGCGGATAATGAATAAGAGAATGTTCCTTTTTTTATTTCAAGCCCGAGAAAAGTTTCACAAGGAATATTTAATTTCAAATACGACGTGCATATATACGTAATATATTTATCTTGCTAAAAACGTTTTGGCGGGAACATTTTCACAATTGGCATCTCGTCTTATCTCGTCTTTCAACTTGTAATTAAATTAATTGAAACTGACATGTGCAATGCTGCCAAGAGAAGTAGTTTCACAAATATAAAAAATATAAATTCTGTCTCTAAGAGAAAAGTCGACTGAAGAAAGACGTTCCACAAAGATCATCAAGTTTCTCCTCTGATCATACCTTAACATGTCCTTATGATGGTTACGGCCCCATCCTGGCGTTCGAATCGGTTGACCTCCATGCGGAAAGACACTATCAGTTAACGCCTTCTTGTGGGTAATTTGACTCTTATCTTTTCTTTACTCAAGCGCAGCGCACTGATTCTAAAAATAGCTGAAAGATAATAACCCATGTGAACTGCGTGCTGAAAGCAAAGTTTGTTTGTCCGAATTTCGCCTTTGTCTTCGTATTTATGACGTATTTATATCTTATCCGATCCTTTAAGGTATTAGGACACATCCACTCGCCAAAAATGTTTTTATATATTCGCTTTTTGTTTGTATTTTTTCCTTAGAGAAAAGATGATGCCAACTTAATTCTTCACTTACATTTAATTCAGTTAGTTCCCAAAAACGCCCAGTAGTCGTTGATACATTTTATGCAACGCTAGGAAATTTAGTGAAATTCCCAGAATATGGCCTGACATACCCTAGTCTCCCTCGCATCCGTTTTTAGTGTCGGTCGTCACGCAAGCGCTGCGTGACGACCGACACTAAAAACGGATGCGAGGGAGACTAGACATATCCACGCTTCACAAACAATCAAAGTTTATCCATTAGAAAAATAACGCCGATAGGTCAACAGAAATCGGACAGCAAAAATAGAATTCTGTCTCATAACTTGATCCTAGTAGGCCTACTGTTTCATGACGGGCTGAACACAAACGATTTGAGGTCAAAATTCAACAGAACTATTCAAAGCTGGCATTGAAAAGTATAGATAACTGTCATTCGATATGAGGAAGACATGGATGGAAGACCACTAAATTACAAATTTATGATTGACTATAACCTCAAAGTCAAAACGATATGGGGTCATCTTACGGGCTAAGACTCAACAGAGAACGATTCATGGATGGATATGTTACCACTAATAATTTCCCATGTTTGAAGCCAAACATCTCTAAGCAGATCCAACTGACACTCGTGTTGTTTATTGGCTAATAAAAGGCAAAGCAACTAAAACATTCAAGAACGGAACCAAAAACACTTATTGCTCCATATCAATATTCGCCTTTGGCATTCATGTTTCTGACGGAGACTTAAAGGAATGTGCGCAGTTAGCGTTTTATTTAGTGTGTTATTTCGAAAGCGCGGAATCACAATTCTTGCCCAAGAGATAAGATAAAAGCTTGTTATCGCTAGTCCCTACCGCAAGTACACAGTATTGACACAGCTCATGAGAGATGCTTCTGAACAATGAGAAGGGAACGAAGGCAATTATAGAACATGATACAACAGCTAAACATGAAAAAATCTTTTTGTATCATTAAAATATATCTAGTTTCTGCAAATGATCTTATCCCCAGAGTCTGCGTTCTTCCTGGTCAGCAGCTACCGGAACGAGGAAAATCGGTTCAAATCTTCAAATTAATTTATTGCTACACCATAAAGCAGCCTCTAGGATGTTCAAAGTCACGGCTAAGAATATAGATCCTATCGGAATTTAGGTCATTAGGTTTTGCGGGCTGATGAAAATCGGAGAATCCGAAGAAAAAACTACCGAATCAAGGGAGACACCCAGCAAAATCTACTTTCCTTCCGACTTACACAAATACGGTAACGTTGTCTCCAATTAGAATAAAAGGAGCCCAGTACTTTGGCTCATTGTATGTTCCTTTTCTCATATCGTTCATCGCTTGCTGCAGACTTTCACTTGCTCTCTCTCCTTTCTTCAGATGCCAGTAAAATTTCAGCATAAAATCTTTCGTTGCTTCGTCGTCAATGGCCCACAGCGACGCTACTACAGCACGAGCTCCCGCAGCAAGAAAGGCTCTACTCATTCCTATTACTCCCTCTGATTTTATTTCGCCACGACCACTGTGACAGCAGCTCAGCACGACCAGCTGAGCATTAATTCCACTCTCCTGCGCCTCACTCATTGTCAAAATATAATCATCTTGTTCTGGGATGTTTGTCTCTTCTGTGGAAACAGATGGAGCCAAGATGATTTCGCCATTTTCGCTTCCATGAGTAGCAAAGTGGATGACAGCCACTCCTTCACGTAGCCTTTGCTTGATCACCTCTTTGGTAGCCTGACTCCCGGTCAATGCTTTAACACCAAGTAATTCGCTGATCTCTTCAGCCTCTTGTTTGGCAAACCTTAGATTCGGGAAACCTTTTTCTTTGCCCCTAAACATTACCTGGCCAACATCAGGACTTCCTACGATCAGAGCACCTGACTTGCAATGATGATCAACTGACGATTCTTGCAAAGCTTTCAAGGTCGTTAGTGAAGGAGCAATGCGAATGGGCATCATTTCGGACAGGTATAAACCCGTTTTTGAATCACGTAAAGCTGCAAAGGGTACCGCGTAGAGTGGTCCTTCAGGGATGATGACGACCTCACTCTGATTAAGGTGATCCCGTAATGGAGCCACAAAAATATCAAAAAGCTCCTCAAGTGGGTTGACATCAAATTCTTCTTCATCGTATATGCACCTCAGATCAGATCCTTTTTCTTCGTTTTCGTTTGTCTCTGTCCTATTTGCTTCTCCAGCTTGAGGCAGGGAAGATCCTTCTTCAAAATCCCCCTCTTTACGGTTAAGGTAGAAATTCTGAAGCTGCTCCAGTGATCTGTCTTCGCAGTTAGCACTTTCGCTAACCCGCATGCAGTCATGGGCTTTATTCACGATTTCAGTGATGCACGTCACAAGAAGCTCCTTCTTGTCTATCCTGTTTGAAAACAAATCGTTTATTGGGAGTTCGAATCCTTTGATCTTACCACCGACGAACAATAGAGGGCTTTGACTTGCTAGAACCCATGTAGCCACATATCTGTATTCCAAAGCAAACACCAGGACGCTATAATCTCGATTGGCAACGATGTTTTCAATATCAGAATACTCAAGTTGAAGTTTTGAGTCGGGGTACAGAGTCAAGGTATATTTTGCCATCAATATGTCCCCCAAAGCGCGAGCTCGTCCACGCTCAGTCACCAGAAGAGCTTTTTGCTCCTGTTTGGTCTCGATGTATACCATTGTCAGCAGCTTATAGGCTAAGATAAATGTGTCCACAATAGATATTTTCATCTTTTCTTGCTCTCCTAAATCATCAAACAGCTTTTCATAGCACAACAAACTCTTTTTCAAGTAGTTTTCTGACTCCTTAATGCAAAGGAGGTGGTTTTCTTCATCATGTTGTTGTTTGTAGCAATAGCTTAGCTGACAGTAGCATAGGCCAATCTGAACATATGCAAACCCCTCCGTTTTCTTATCACCAATTTCTTCAGCGATCTGGAGGCATTGCTTCAAGTATTTTATCCCGTCATGATATTTGCCTATTGTGCGGTATACTTTACCAACGTTTCCATAGTACTGCCCTTCTGAATGTCGGTCACCAATCTTCACTGCAATGACCAACTGTTTTTCGTAATATTCAAGTGCCTTCTCGTACTTTCTTAGTGAGCTGTAGGCATTTCCTAAATTTGCATACGCTGTCCCCTCTCCACATTTGTCACACAGTTGTACAGCATTACTTAGACACTTCTCATAATTTTCAATTGCTTGATCGTATTTTCCAGACGACAAAAATACACTTCCTAAGTTTCCATATGCATTGCCCTCTCCTTTTTTGTCACCAATGTCTTGTGCAATGTGAAGACACTTTTCGTAACACTTTCTTGCCTCGCCGTAATTCCCTATTGATTGATAGTCATTTCCTAAGCTTCCATAAGCATTTTCTTGTCCATAACAATCTCTTATCTCAGTAGCGATGTTTCGTTGTTTCTCGTGGTATGTTATTGCCTCCAGGTATTTGCCTAGAGCGTTCTTGGCATTTCCCAAATTCCCATAAGCATTTGCCTCTCCATGTTTGTCTCCAACCTGCATAACGATGGTAAGGTTCTTCTCGTGATATTCAATGGCCTTGAGGTGTTTTCCAGATAGATGATAGACATTTCCTAAGTTTCCATAAGCATTTGCTACACCAATTCTGTCCTCTCTCTGCTTAGCGAGGTTTAGAGTCTCTTCATGATATTCGATGGCCTTCTGGTATTCTCCTAATGACTGATAAGCATTTCCCAAGTTTGTAGAAGCATTTCCTTCTTGTTTCTTGTCGCCTGTCTCCTTGGCAACAGTTAGATGCTTTCCATGATACTTGATTGCCTTATGATACTCTCCTAATGAGTGAAATGCATTCCCCAAGTTTCCATACGCTTTTCCTTCTCCGCTTTTGTCCTGCATATTTATTGCTATGTTCAGGCACTTTTCGTGGTACGTAATTGCTTCGTGATATTTACCTAACAAATGATAGGCATTTCCTAAGTTCCCGTAACATTTTCCTTCGATGCTGCTGTCATTGATGGCGACGGCAATAGCTAGAGACTTTTCGTGATATTCGATGGCTTTAGAGTATTCTCCTTGCGACTGATGCACGTTTCCTAAACTTGCATAGGCCTTTGCTTCTCCATTTCTGTCTCTTATCCTCTTAGCAATGTTCAACTGCTTTTTATGATATTGTTTTGCGTCTTGGTATCTTCCCAATAAATCGAAGACATTTCCTAAATTCATGCAAGCGTTTCCCTCGCCAGCTTTATCCCCCATCGTGATGGCGAGCTGTAAATCCTTTTCATGGCACTTGATTGCTTTCTGGCATTCCCCTAATGATTGATAGGCATTTCCCAAATTCCCATACGTTTTCCCTTCTAAACTTTTGTCACCTTCATCTACTGCGATGTCTAGAGCTTTTTTATGACATCTAACAGCTTCGTGGTACTTACTTAATACTTGATAAACAGTCCCCAGCCTTGTATATGCTTTTCCTTCTTCACTCTTATCACACGTTTCAACAGCGATGCTAAGATTCTTCTCGTAGTATTTCTTCGCCTCTTGGTATTTTCCCAATGAAAAATAGACATTCCCTAAATTACCATATGCGTTTGCTTCTAAATTTTTATCGTTAACCTCGACAGTGATGGCCAAATCGTTTTCATAGTACTTAATTGCCTCTCGATATTTCCCTAATGAAAGGTAGACATGTCCTAAGTTCCTGCATGCATTCCCTTCTCCACGCCTGTAGCCAGTAACCATAACGATGTTTAAGTAGCTCAGAAAAGCTGCAATTGCCTTTTCGAAAAGATGCAAACTTTTGTATAATATTCCAAGTAGGTAATATACTATTGTTAGGGTAGTGGTGTCTTCTAGAAGTTGGGCCATAAGTAAGCATTCTTCGTAAAGGCAGATCAGTTCTTGGTTTTCCAAATCAAGCTCTCCATTACATGCATACAGTAAACAAATCCTGACAAACAATTTGACTTTAGTGACGTCCATGATTCCGTTCTCAAATGTGGATCTTGTTTTATCTTGTAACCAGCTAGCTGTAGATCTATTGAGGAAAATTATTTCAAACTATCAATTAGAAAAAAATGTCAACCAAGACTGAATGTTATATTAGTGGAATGGTGAGTTCGTAACCAGAGGGGGACTCCATGTTGGAAAAGGGCGGGGATAACTTTTAGAGTTCCATATCCGCGATTGGATTCCTAATTTGAAATCAGATACCCGAGATTATATTAATGACAGCCAGACTACGGTCACCTTGTTACTTCTGTCACACTCTTCTACATAACACCATTTTAACAAGTTTTTGAATAAATTTTAGCTCTGAAACTATTTTAAAAATTTGGTACCTTTAAATATATTTAATATATAGAGGATATTACATGGGCGCGCGGAGATACCAAATTTATCTTCAAGTGTTAGAAAGATCTCTCACAAGTGAGCACAGCGAACGGGTGAGAGATTTTCAACACGAGAAGATAAACTTCGTATCTCCAAGCGCCCATGTAATATTCTGTTTATTATATAATTATCCATAAAATCAACTTAACAAGCTTTTTATTATTTTGAGGGCCACAAGTTTATTAGTGTAGTACACTATTTAGTGCCACCCTCATTAAATAAAGTTGCTATTATTATTATTATATTATTATTTTGAAAAAACATCTAAAAATTTTTTTTTTGTTGATTTTTTTGTTTTATTTTGTTGTTTAAAAAAAATTCTTTTTTTAGGATGCGATTAAGAGCTCCTAAGGATGCGATTTGGGAATCAATTGCACTCCTTTGAACCAATCAGATTGCAAGATTTGGTAGTGATTACAAAAAGGATATGATTAATAAACTAATAGCTTGAATACACATGGTAACGATATTTTCACATGTGAAAATATCATGTTATTTTCACATGTGAAAATATCCGTTTTTCGAAAAGGAGAAATAGAGGATATTACATGGGCGCGCGGAAAAGAATTGTTGCGTGTTGAAAAGATCTGTTGAGAGATTTTCAACACGAGAAGGTAAATTTCGTATCTCCAAGCGCCCATGTAATATTCTGTTTATCATATATTTATCCATAAAATCAAGTTAATAAGCTTTTTATTATTATAAAAGTTCTTTTTAAATAAACCAATAGCTTAAATACACATGGTAACGATATTTTCACGTGAAAATAACATGTTATTTTTACATGTGAAAATATCAGTTTTTCGAAAAAGAGAAATATAGGTATTTTATAGGCCTACCCCGGGTCATTAAGTCGCCTTAAATCGCCTTAAATCGCCTTAAATTGCCTAAAGTCGCCTTAAAATGCCTTAAGTTTGATCTTTTCAGTCTTATTTTTTGCATTTTTGTTTTCATTACTTCTATCATTCATGCATTCATGCATTATTTGACCACCATTACCAGAATGCTTTGCAAAAGCCCTCGTGAGAAAAATAAGAAAATTGATGAAATGAACAAAACAAAGGAATTCTGGTAGCAGAGGTTCATGACACCACAATGCAAATGTCCTAGCTATTATAGCAGAGCACTCATAGTCATGAATAATAAAAAACTGGCATAAACTTGACATATAATATTATGTAAATATTTAAGACATGTCACTTAGAGTACAAACACTATAAGTGTGTAACATAAATACCACTAAATACTAAATTATGCTAATCCTATTGTTTTCTATTGTTTAATTAGCACTATTTACTACTGAGTAGCTATTACCTATACCTGTTTCAATATTATATTGTAAATAACTTTGAAAAATTATGGTAATAAAGCTAAATCATCATCATCATAATCATCATCAAGTGTTGCACACTTTTAGTGTTTGTACTCTATAATCATATATATAATAACAAACTGATATATACTCATTATATGAAAATAATCAGATATAATATGTAAATAATATTAAGACATATGCTATATATGAGCAGACAGAATACCTCACTGATATAAGCTGTCATACTAAGTTTTATTTATCTCTGTTGGGTCATTTGATGTTAGATAATTTTAAAATGGATAATGTTTTAAAATTCTATAAGTCTTAATGTATTTTGAAGTCAATCTTGCTAAAATATGTGGTTTTTGGTAAATAAGAATATTTGATTTTCCAACCAATACTTTTTTGACTGAGATTACTGAGGTTCTTAGAAAGTTTTTATCGCAGACCACGTCATCACTACTCCAAAGCACTGATTCCTCTTTACGTGCATTTGAATTAAGCTTATATTTTTTGCAACTCATCTTTAAATTTGGCTCAGAAAATTTAGCTAAGTAAGCATATGTATATGAATAATGCTGGAACTTCAAGGCCTAGAAATACACATACACTTGTATACCTAGACACATTTGACTTTATTAATGAAAGCTTTTACTATGTTTGATAAATAAGACGTACTTTACAGGCAGATCGAGAACATTCTAGAACATTATCTACTCACTTGCGAGCTAACGCCATGCAGCCATAGGAATTAAAGTCCCTTCATTCCGATCACTTTCACATTCGCATGCAGCTCACCCTAGTTTATAGCTAGTCATCTCCTCCATTTTAGTGGTGTTATTACACTGACTATTGTAATGCGCTGTAAAATTCAAAGAAAACAAACCATCCGAAAAGCCATTCACAAAACAGTATAATATTCGCCATTTGGAAATATTTTGGCGCGCAAGGAACTGTGGTCGTAATTACAACTTCTCGCCCCAGATTCTCTCTGTTGTAGGTCTTCCAAATATTTGCAGAGAGGGAGGGGTGGGTTTGGATAATATAAAAGATAGGATGTTCTTCGTCGGTAAGGACAGTAAGTTACAACGAGAAAATAAGATCAGAAATGCCAATGCAAACTGGCGAACCAAGGCTACTGAGACAGGTCTCTCTATTAATCAATCACAGTTTGCATTGACATTTCTGCTTTTATACTGGCACCTGTTAGATACTGTAAGTGGTATAAATAAGACAGTCCTTTGTTTACCTTTAATTAGATAAATCATTTTATTTTATATTTACAAGAAACTAACTTTGCTCTCTTAAATCACCTTAGTTGCTTTAAATCGCCCTTAAAATACCCAAAATGTCATCATATTTTCTTCTTAAATCGCCTTAAGTCGCCTTAAGTCGCCCTAAAAAATTACCCAAAATTCCATCATATTTTCTTAAATCGCTTTAAGTCGCCTTAAGTTGCTTTAAATTACGGCGACTTAAGGACCCTGGGTAGGCCTTTTTATGGATAATTACTATAATGAAAAAATTTAGTTATTTCACTCGCAATGTGTATTTAACCTTCAGGTTATTTCACTTATAGATATTCAGTTTCTTTTGTCTGCGAATTCCGAGAATCACAGGTGATAGAGACGCCTATTTGTGTGACTTTGTTGCGAACATAGAACATTTGCAAGCTAAATAAAAACAATTCAGATGATTTACAATCTAAGTGCGTGCACTGAATTAATGCAGAATCAAGACTGTCTTGTGCATATGGCCAGGCATTGAAAAGAAGGACACATCACTGAGTAGACTTATTGGTTTAATTAAGTACAACTGGACAGGACAACAAAATGGGACTCTTGCATAATCTTTTTCGGATCAAGAGCCTGCAGATCAAGGAAAGATGTAAATTAAAGTAATAAAGCCCTAGTATTGAATCGCAGAAAGGGTGGGTTCTTTAATTCTTTTCAAATGTGTAGATCGAAGCATATCGAAAACCTTGTAAGTGATTCATTAACTATATCGCAGAATTTAGCATCTTATATATATGTATATATATATATATATATTAAAATATGTAATATTTCTAAGATTTTTCTAGAAGAACGTGCTTTTTAGCAGCTTTCACCCTCGAAAGGTCAGTTAATTCTTTGCTTTTGCTGTACACTAAATACGATGGATTATAAACAGGCCTGAACGTAAGATTACGATTTAGTTGAAATCGACAAAAACAATGTTATATTAGCAAGCTTACCTTCCTTCAGTTTGGATGGATTAATGAATTTCATAAAATTGAAGTCATGCAGCCACCGAATCTCTAAATATCTTTCTTGATAAATCTATGTAAATAGTCCCTCTTTATTTTTTTCACTACTCAATCTTCTAGCGCGTACTCAGATTCTGTTAAGTCGAGACTTCAGTGTCTCGGAAGTGCGTGAACTGGTCAAAGACACTACAAAAAGAACCGTATAGACTCTTCCACAGTCTCTCGCTCGGCCTTTGCACTCTCCACACTTACCGTCTTGAGGAATCCCACTGGGATCCCTGTGGATAACACCTTTGGTTTGTATTGCTGGATCGAAATATTTCAAAGTAACAACGGACGCTCTTTAGTGTTTAAAATTTTTCCCTTTGATCTTGCTCTTCAAAAACTCTTTCGTGCTTGCAGTTGCCAGTTGTTTGCATTTTAATTACTTGCAAGGTTCGGTTACATCAGTAAAAATTTGTCAAACGGGTGTAAACCGGCGCCAACTGATTACTACTACTAGACTATAAGTAATAACCTACTGAGTAGCGAAAAGTGCAGGCTTTGAAAACCTATAAACATTTAATATAACTTGAAAACCGAAAATTTAATATAACTTGAAATTTAAAACCGGTTTGCATTTTATATATTTGACCAACTAGTTGGATTAGTCCTCTCGCCCAAATGGCCTATCAGACAATAACCCATTCGCGCTCAAGGACTAATTGCTAAATATAAGACATAATGGCATATAGACTGCTTTGTTTCGCGATGCAAGTGGCAAAAAAGGGACTGTTAGATGCGGGATTGGGAAATTTTAAGCCGTTGTTGTTTCTGTTACTGGGTGACATTGTCTAAAGTAGGATTAATAATATTTATTTATTCTATTTTTAGTGTATTCCATCTGAAACAATATACTAACTACATGTAGAAGGTCAATTGCTGTATATTTACTTTTTATTTCAAATTAACGAGACCCACAATGCCCTTTTGTCTTGGAATGCACTATTCAGTATCCAGTATTCAGTATTCAACCTTTAATGAAATAGCTGTATACAAGATTATCATCATCATTATCTATCTATCTTAAAACTAACCATCGTAGATTCGAAATATTTATTCTTCTTTTTAAAAAAATGCCAAGGAAGATTGCTTGTGGAGTCTGCTTCTGGTATGGACGGCTGAGGCCACCATTCTCCTTTTCTTGATGTCTTGCTTGTTTTTAAATTTTTGGTTATGTTGAGAAAGTGTCAGTATCGATTCACACCTCTGGGTAGAAATATAGGCTCACAGCCCTGGAGGAATACAATCCTGAAGTATGTCGTCGATGTTTTCAAGCTGCTCCTATTAAAAACAATTAGTGATAAAATATTTAAATATTCAATATAAAAGTTACAGAAAATTGTGATTGCAGGAAAATGAGTCTGCTAATTTCACATGACGATGGTGGTGTTTGTGGTAAAAGCAGTCGGCATTGCAGACCAATAAGAAATTATTCGCATCAACTAATTATAGCCCCATGTAACAGCTACTTTTTTCTGTCCAAATGATGATTGTGATAAATAAAATTACTACCGGCTCATACTTGATGGATGAAAGATAATGGTGGTGGTGGTGGTGGTGGCAACAGAAGTTATCTTAACAGACCAATGAGACAAGTGTGGACTACAAACAGCAAATGTAACAGCTACTTTCTCTTTTTAAAATGGTTATGGTGTTGATGAATATAATTGCTGCTCACACTCCATATTGGTGGTGGTAATGGCGGTGGTAACAGAAGTTGTCTTATTGCAGAACAATAAACAAGTATGGACTACAAACAGCAAATGTAACAGCTACTTTCTTATTTTAAAATGGTAGTGGTGGTGATGAATAAAATTGCTGCTCACACTTCATATTGGTGATGGTGATGGTGACAGTAGTTGACTTATTGCAGAACAATAAACAAGTATGGACTACAAACAGCAAATGGAACAACTACTTTCTTATTTTAAAATGGTAATGGTGTTGATGAATAAAATTGCTGCTCACACTCCATATTGGTGGTGGTAATGGCGGTGGTAACAGAAGTTGTCTTATTGCAGAACAATAAACAAGTATGGACTTCAAACAGCAAATGTAACAGCTACTTTCTTATTTTAAAATGGTAATGGTGGTGATGAATAAAATTGCTGCTCACACTTCATATTGGTGATGGTGATGGTGACAGTAGTTGACTTATTGCAGAACAATAAACAAGTGTGGACTACAAACAGCAAATGTAACAGCTACTTTCTTATTTTAAAATGGTTATGGTGTTGATGAATAAAATTGCTGCTCACACTCCATATTGGTGGTGGTAATGGTGGTGGTAACAGAAGTTGTCTTACTGCAGAACCATAAGTATGGACTACAAGCAGCAAATCTAACATAAAAGTGCTTCTCACACTTGATGATAGTGGTGGTGGTTAGGTAGGTGTCTTATTGCAGACCAATGGACGATACACAGCACATGCAACCGAGATACTTTTTGAAATGGTGATGATGGTAGTTGTGTACAACATTACAATAATGACTAACAAACAAGAACATGCATTCAAGTTTACGTCAATGGTTTTTCTTTTTTATCTATTTCAATGAATCCAAAAGAGTGCTCACTACAACATCAATTTACAACAAATTACTTTTATTACGTAACACAAAGGTGTAATTTGTGATACTGTTTAGTGATTTCAAGCTCAAGATAATACATTCCTACTTGGCAATTAATGAAAAGTTTATTATTACATTGGGGCAAGTGTCTTGCATGACACGCAGATCCTATGATGACAAATGCAATCCGCCCACTTGGAACAATTATATTTACTATAATTAAGGAAACAGACGAAAATACACTTTGATAGAAAAAGAAAATAGGGTCGCTAGCATCAGGTGGATGTAATAGCATAATTGGAGCAAATAACATTACTCTTCTGCAATCCGTGAAATTGCAGTAATGCAACTCGTACCAATCAACCGAATAATGTTCAGCAAAAGTAAAATTGCCTAAATTACTGCAACTATATCTCTACTAGCAGGCACAGTCATCGTACATTGGATGACAAAGAAAGAATTACCACAGAAATGTTACGATAAACAATTGCATCAGTTAAAGTAGAGTCAAAAGTAGACACTGTATATACTACTGATAATAAACGGTTTCCCTGTTTGAAGTATCTAGGTACATCACTTACATTGTTGTTTGTGTCCTGCATGACAGGAAAACCTCTCCAAGACAGCTGCATTCTCTCCTGCAAAAAAAAAAGGGAAGAAAAGATATATTAGGTAATGAAAGCATTATAGCAACAGAAATGTTATGATAAACAATTACAGCTGTTAATGTAGAGTCAAAATTAGACACTGTATATACTACTGATAATAAACAGTTTCCTTGTTTGAAGTATATAGGTACATGTTGCATCACTTACATTGTTGTTTGTGTCCTGCATGACAGGAAGGCCTCTCCAAGACAGCTGCATTCTCTCCTGCAAAAAGAAAAAAGGAAGAAAAGATATATTAGGTAATGAAAGCATTACAGCAACAAAAATGTTATGATAAAGAGTTTCACTACTTACAGTGCCAATAACTTGCAGACCTCTTGGTGGCAACTGGAATCTTTCTGTTCCGGTTCCCTGAAAAGTAATAAGTAGACACTGTATATTAGTAACAATAAAACATTTACTTCAGAAATATCAGGGTAAATAGTTGCATTACTTACACTGTTGTTTGTTTCCTGCATGACAGGAAGACCTCTCCATGACAGCTGCAACCTTTGTAGATCATTAAATGGCAAGATGAACAGTGTTGTTGCATCACTGATACCGTTGTTTATGTCTTGCATGACGGGAAGACCCCTCCATGAGTGCTGCAATCTCTCCTGCAAAAAGAAAGAAAAGACATTTATTGTATGTTAATTTAAGAATAGCTACAGAAATATTTGAATCATTAGCAAGTTTCTCAAAGAGCTGCAATCTTTCTGTGACAAAAGCACCACCTATTTTCCCTTTAGAACACGTATAAGAAAAGCTTCGTAACATGGATTTTGAATAAAAAAAGTGAAGGTTACACTGCAGCAAGTCTCTT
Source organism: Actinia equina (assembly GCA_011057435.1). NCBI lineage: Eukaryota > Metazoa > Cnidaria > Anthozoa > Actiniaria > Actiniidae > Actinia > Actinia equina. The sequence continues at coordinate 178,341 of WHPX01001407.1, forward strand.
GTCCATTTCCAAAAATCTCAAAACAACACTATATATAAACCACATGTGTACTGGTATGAAAATGATCACAAATACAACACTTACATTGAAACTTTGAGACTCTTGAATAACCCATACTAAAAAGGCTTGCAACCGTCCTCGTAACCAAAGTACAGCATAACCCAGGAAAAGGACAAACTTGAGGGAAAAGAAAATATTGTACTTCATTATATTGACTACTGCAAGCATTATATTAGATCTTAGTTAATTGCAATAATCGACAAATAAATGAAATAAACTAAAATATGGGAACTTTTTTTTAAGATAAATGTTGATGCATGTTACTTTCCACTCCTTAACATTCAAGTCTTAAATTTGGTATTACTTAATTTAAGATAAAGATAGCACACAAATTATGGTACATCATGTAATTGTTTAACCTATTTTGTCAAGATTATGTTGCAAAAACATTTGATAGCAAAAATTGATTTCCTACAACCAGTTAGAGTTTGTCTCGAGATCTCTCTGAGTTCTCTTAGTTTTTCTTGGTAAGCAAATATGTTGTTAACTCGTTTTCTAGTAAAGAATTTAGTTATATACACATCACTAGTTTACTCAAATAAATGAAAAAGGTTTTTCACTCGGTTTGTGAAATTAAGATTCTTGTAAAATTTATGGCAAATTAAATTTCTTGTAATACGTAATCTTTATCGCGGCAGTGCCGCACCTATCATAATTCCGTCCACGTGGCAGTGCATGTTTACCTATCATAATTCCGTCCTATTGCCTCGTTGTTTTGGATCTGAAAACACTATACAAATATCGGTACCAAAATAATCATGTATACCTATAAATATAGGGAATTATTTTGCAAATACTAACGTAATCCGCTATCTTATTTTCCAAATACCAGTATATAATGCATGTTACAAAGACAGCACCATAGCAAAGGCTGATCATGACACATCAACCACCAACTCAAGCAAATACATGCTTGGCAATAACAGGACCGGAATATATAACCGAAAGGGAGATAAGATTAAAGCAATTTTATGAAACGAATGTTTACGCATACAAAATTTGTTGTAAATCGTTTTCCAGTGAACACTTCGTGTGCATCAGGTGTACATCTATCCCCATAATCCCGTCCTTTCGTCGCGTTCGTTTTGGCGATCGAAAACAGTATCGTTTCCAAAATGTTTCTAAAGTCTCTTTTAACCACTGTTCAATCTTAAAATGTTGCTACTGAACCTTTTGTTTTAGAAAAATACATTTCAAAACGAGAAGAGGTTTTAAAACTTACCAAAAGCATATGCAGCATGTTCGATCCTCGTGCCATCACTTCCTTATCGCTCACGCATTGGGAACCGCGCATGTGTTTGAACGCATGGTTCACAAGGGTCGACAAATTATTCACACAAATAAATTTTCACAAAATTATAAGTAAAAATAGTTTGTTGTATTACCTGATTTCTTCCATTGTTATCACTATTAAACCATCACAGATAGCATGAAAACCATCTTTCTTCGCACTCAGTCATTTTCTTGTGTATCACATTTTGTGTTTTAGTTCTTATAGTAGTTATTCTTTACTTCGTCTGATTTCTGCATTTTGTCGCTTTTTAAATTGCCTGCGTATCCTTTTTTTTGTTTACTGACATAACTTGTTCGCCATTTCATCGCTTTTGACGGAATAGCAGAGTCCGTATTTACTCGTTTTCTATCCTACGCAAGTGGCCTTCTTCTTCGATTCCTATGTCAAAATAAATAAAAATCACGACAAAGGTTATTTTTTAATCTACAAAACTAAAAGCTATAGCGACATTGTCACTCTGTTTTAAAAAATCAAAAAATCTACGATGACTAAGAATGATTTTTATCTCTTTTTCAACATAATTTCGATAGCTGATCGACTCAGTATCAGTGTGACGTCGTCAAACTTTACACCAAATAGTTCTTGGTTTATATATACTTGATTGACTTTGAGGAACTCGCGTCGACTTTAATTCCTATTCCAAAACTTTCAAAGCGAAAAGTCACAGCAATAGATAGTACAAATATCGTCAAAGATCACATGAAGGAATTTAGATTTGGTGACTGAAGTGGATAAAAATGAAGCATATAAATCAGAGTCTTAAGGATGCATACTTTTTCTTTTCAACTTCTTTTGAGTTCTATTTACTCGCACGGCTTGTAGCGACATTTCTTGAAACTGAATCCAGTCATCAAATATGTTCAATGGATCGGAGCACAGAACAAATGAAGAGAAATTAAAATCAGGAGATATATCATCGCACTAACTTTTAAATCGACGAAATTTCACATAAAATTTCTCTTCGCAATATAATGTTTCAGCTCCATCAGACACTCCATAGTTACCTTTTCCGTAAATGGATTTGAGCCATCCTGATTCAGAGAGAGCTGCAAGTTAACACACTAAAGATGTTTGTCATAAAATTTGCAATCTTAAAAGGAACTCATAACACTCAGTCAAAATAAGAGCATAATTACATGCACCTGATTCTGAGATCGATATTTGACCCTTCCAGCGCTGAAGTTTTAGGTTCAGAGCTTCCAATTGTTTTCCTCAGCACCCGTGTTAGGAATATTTCCATAATCCTTAAACGTCTTTGAAGTTATTCAATAGGTTTCAGACGCACGGTCACTTAGAAATAACGACTTTGTGTCTTTAGTGAAAATGAAAATGCTGACGTCTTCATGAGAAAATCTTTTCCAACAAATGCCCAAGTTGTGATTGGTTTTAAAAAGTTTATTTTTAAATTTTCAGCCGTCTACCTGCCATAACAATAAAAATTATAAATTATTGACATATGGCGATACACTTCCTTTCAAAAGTTGTTCAACCTCGGAGTCCCTATTTAGCTGAGCGATAGGCTTTTATTCTGACAGATCGTGACGTCAGTCAAATACCATTACATTTTTTACCATTAGTCAAGCGTTCTAATTTATTAGTTTTCTATTTATGAAACCAACTATTTGTTTAACTCACCTAAGATAAAGCTTGTGTGTATATATGTATTTGTCTTTAAAACATATCATGGACCTTAACTAAATTTTGGCACAACGGCTAGCTTCATAATAGCAACTGAGTTTACAAGTTTTATGCTTCACCAATTAGTCTCCAGCATTAAACCAAGCTTTATGAAAATTTTCCCATGATATTTGACTGGTGACATGAGCATTGAACTACATTCGAAAATTACCAATCAGCGACGACTTTTCTCTACGAGTTCAGACATGTCCCTGCTGCCTCCTGTCATGTTTGCATTTCATGAGAACAGGGGAACTTTGCATTCTGTCGAGTTTCCGGAGAAAGAAATCAAACAAAGTTTATTTCCGGTTTCGTTTAAGTTTAGGATGAGGGAGACTGGGGGAGATAAACATTGATTCGCTGGGCGAGTAAATGGTAGACCATAGTTTCTATAGCAACAGAGCTACTTGAATTTTTTTTTTTTTTTATTTATTTTGCAAATAATGGATGAATTTTTAAATACCTAGTTTTAGTCATATTTTTATAGTCTATCCATATATATGAGTTTTTAAATTACTTTTTATTTATAGTATTCTATTTTTTTGTAGCATGGCTGCAAAGTAGCTTTTAGCTAAGCCCATTGACCACGGTAAATAAAGGTTATTAATATTATCATCATCATCATCATCATCCTCATCATCATTATTATTGTTATTATTATTATTATGTAGATATGTAGGGGAGAAAAAGTATTGTAATTACAGCTTCAAAGTAACTCACACATAATATAGATAAATATTGATTAAATACAATTTTTTTTCTCATTTAGTTTCTTGATAAGGATGGCTGCCATCAAGTAATGATGCTAAGGCTCTCTAAGTGTTTTTACAATGAATCAAAAGTATCGTGGTTGCGAGACTAAATTGGAAACATAAGAGTCACACTGAATGTGTGACAATTTTAAGAAGGGCCCATTGAAAGAAACACCGAAAGAGATGGCCTTCATAGTAACCCCTGGAGAGGACGGAGTAGCTTGGTACTCCCATACTATGTTATACGGGGATGTGGTGTTGGACAGAGTATGCTGGTCATAGAGTAGAGTATATTAGGTAAGTTAAATGATATTACTTGGCCCGTGAAAGAATAATTACTTAGTATAGTACGTAGTTGTTTAACACTAATGCCATGTTGTGTATTTTTACTCAGTAATTATACAACTTTATTTAAGATATTAAATTAGACAAAACAATTTTTATATTTTGCCAGATAGAGGTTTTCATAAACCCGTGAAATACACTTTAGCTGGCTATAACACTCTATTTCTTTTGTTTTCTATCGTATTTATATGACCATTACACTGTAATTAGTACACTTTGTTTCATGGGTTAACAAAAATCACCCTACCACATACGCGGACTGTGTCAACGATTGCGAAATATTCGTTTATCGTATACACTAACTGAAGTCTAATCATTGTAGTGACTGTAATAATAATTTTGTAATAATAATGATTTTGTATCTTTACACCTCCTGGTTAATACCATCTTGAAGGACTTCGTCTACATATATTTCTGCTTGATCCTGTTCAAACCAAAACAAAAAGTCAAGCTAACAACGAAGAAATATGATACCGGCTCGAGGGTGAGAAAAAAACCGGCCCCACAATGAACTGCAATGCCAACTCCACCCAGTTTCTTTCTCAATGATATTTCTAATTTAGAATAAATCATACTGTTGGTTATACAAAATTAAACCAACTTGTGTAGTCTCAGTTCTTTGTCACTTTTCACATATTCCCCCATTTACTTGGATTCGTTTTGCTTTTGTTAGTTGTGTTATAACCTCAGTGAATCAACAGAGTAATGTTCGAATTTCCAATTACAAAAATACAGTTTTGCAATTGCAATCAAATCTTTTATAACCAATATAAGCATTCAGTAGTTAAAACGAACCAACTAAAGAAAAAAGGATTGGAGCCATGGAAAAGTTAATCAGGAACCGCAAGCAAGGCTCTCTCCAGGAAACCAAAAGTCATTATAGGCTCAAACTCAAGTCCTATATTTCTTGTATAGGTACCAGAATGTGAGTTTAATATAAAGATATTCGTTTATTGTATATACTTCCTAAAGGTCTAGTCATTGTAGTGACTGTAATAATAATCCTTGACAAACACTCATCATGATTTATAAAACTTACGTTAACTCTTGTTCCCTGGAGCACTCCCTGTCGTCTCAATGTATCGTCAGGTAGAGGCCTTCTTATAACCTGAAATTGGCGATGGGAAAGTTACTAGTTTTCTACATCATCTTTCTTGTTCACCTTGAGCTAAGACCATCAGCAATTTAATGATTCATAACATACTTGAGGACTTCGGCTTTCCTGCATCAATCTGTGTCCTCTTGATGTAAAGCCAGGTGGAGGCCCTCTGTTCCTCGCTAGAACCTAAAGAATTGAACGAATGATTATGATGAATAAATTTCTTTGGCTTACACTTGATGGCAGCTCATGATGATGGTGGTGGTGGCATGACAGAAATGATCTTAGTTCAGACCAATGAAACAAGTATGAATTAAAACAGCCAATAAATACTTGCTCTTTCAAAAATGGTGATGGTGATGAAAAATAAAATACTTCCACTTGATGGTAGTGATAGTAGTGGTGGTGATTAGGTAGTTGACTTAATGCAGCCCAATAGACTATAAACAGCATATGTAACAGATACGTTTTGAAATGATGATGGTGGTGGTAGTGTACAACATTGCAATGATAACTAACAAACAAGAACATGCATTCAAGTTTATGTCAATGGTTTTTGTTCTTTGTCTATTTTCAGTGAATCATAAAGAGTGCTCACATCAACGTCCAGCTCAATCAATCGCTTGCTCGGCAAAAATAATACCGAAATATCTAACTGATTTTATGAAAAGAGCTAGTGATTCTTCGTTTGCACGTAACGTCATAGACCAAGAAAATAACAACTTAAAATTAATTGTGAATGCTATAAACTCGATTCTTTGATATGTTTTAGAGAACTATGATGTAACTTCATTGTTTATGTTTCCGAGTAGTTGTCCGCCATGTTGGATGGTGCTACACTGAAATATCGGTAACTTCATTCGCTAACAGCTCGTCTTAGAAATTCTCCAATGCTCCAATTTTTTGCTCAGCGTAGCTCTAAATGTTCATAAGGATTGTTTTTTGATTGGAACCAAAAACTGATTTGGAGCCAGCAAAATACACGTGGTTGCAAACGAAGAATTTACGGATTTTCTAAAGTTTTCACTGTTTGTCGTCACCAAATTTGTTGTTAATATTTTTCCAGTGAACATTTTATCGTGTAAATCTTTCCTAATTCCGTCTTTTTGCCTGGTTAGTGTTTTGGATCTGAAAACACTATGTAAATATCGGTTTCAAAATATACTGATTTCTAAAGTCTCTTTTAACCACTGTTCAATCTTAAAATATTGCTACTGAACCTTTTGTTTTAGAAAAATACACTTCAAAACGAGAAGAGATTTTAAAACTTACCAAAAGGATATGCAACATGTTCGATCACTATCTCCGTAACTAAAGAACTTTACTTTCCGATTTACAACTAACGTGGTTTTTGTACCCATGGTTCAGCGCGGTCGACAAATATATAATTAACATAAATTAAATTTTCACAAAATTATAAATAAGAATAGTTTCGGTTGTATTACCTGATTTCTTCCATTGTTATCACTATTAAACCATCACAGATAGCATGAAAACCATCTTTCTTCACACTCAGTCATTTCTTGTGTATCACCTTCGTTTTAGTTCTTTTAGTAGTTATTCTTTACTTATTTCTGCATTTTGTCGCTTTTTAAATTGCCTGCGTATCCTTTCTTTTGTTTACTGACATAACTTGTTCGCCATTTCATCGCTTTTGACGGAATAGCAGAGTCCGTATTTACTCGTTTTCTATCCTACGCAAGTGGCCTTCTTCTTCGATTCCTATGTCAAAATAAATAAAAATCACGACAAAGGTTATTTTTTAATCTACAAAACTAAAAGCTATAGCGACATTGTCACTCTGTTTTAAAAAATCAAAAAATCCACGATGACTAAGAATGATTTTTCTTACTTTTTCAACATAATGTCGATAGCTAATCGACTCAGTATCAGTGTGACATCGTCAAACTTTAAACCAAATAGTTCTTGGTTTATATATACTTGATTGACTTTGAGGAACTCGCGTCGACTTTAATTCCTATTCCAAAACGTTCAAAGCGAAAAGTCACAGCAATAGATAGCACAAACATCGTCAAAGATCGTCAAAAATCAAAGGAATTTAGATTTAGCGACTGACGTGAATAAAAATATTGATGGACGAAATATATTTTGCCTTTATTTCTTTTCTGAAATGAAGCGGATAAATCAGGGTCTTACGAATGCATAACTTTTATACTTATAGGAATTTAGATTTGGTGACTGAAGTGGATAAAAATGAAGCGGATAAATCAGAGTCTTATGGATGCATACCTTTTCTTTTCAACTTCTTTTGAGTTCTATTTACTCGCACGGCTTGTAGCGACATTTCCTGGAACTGAATCCAGTCATCAAATATGTTCAATGGATCGGAGCACAGAACAAATGAAGAGAAATTAAAATCAGGAGATATATCATCGCACTAACTTTTAAATCGACGAAATTTCACATAAAATTCCTTTTCACAATATGTTTCAGCTCAACCAAATATTCCATAGTTACCTTTTCCGTAAATGGATTAAAGCCTTCCTGATCCAGAGAGAGCTGCAAGTCAACAAACTAAAGATGTTTGTCATAAAATTTGCATTTAGCATAGCATAACATAACTCATAACATGCAGTCAAAATAATAATCCATAATTACATGCACGATTCTGAGATCGATATTTGACCCTTCCAGCGCTGAAGTTTTGTTCAGAGTTTCCAATTGTTTTTCTCCATGCATAATCCTCAAACGTCTTGAAGTTATTCAATAGGTTTCAGACGTACGGTCACTTAGAAACAACGCCTTTGTGTCTTTAGTGAAAATGAAAATGATGACGTCTCATGAGAAAATTATGTTGTGTTGTAATTGGTTTTAAAAAGTTTATTTTTAATTTTTCAGCCGTCTGCCTGTCATAACAATAAAAAATTTAAATTATTGACATATACCGATACACATCATGTGCCATACACCAATAGAATTTGATTTGAAATGCAATGTGATCAGCAGTCATGCATTCTTATTTAGTTTTCTATTTCTAGATTGGAAACCAACTATTTGTTTAACTCGCCTAAGATAAAACTTGTAAGTATATATGTATTTACCTTCAAGACATCATAGACCTTAACTAGATTTTGGCATAACGGCTAGTTTCATAATAGCAACTGTGTTTACAAGTTTTATGCTTCACCAATTAGTCTCCATGATTAAACCAAGCTTTGTGAAAATTTTCCCATGATATTGGCTAGTGACATGAGCATTGAACTACATCCTAAAATTACCAATCAGCGACGACTTTTCTCTACGAAGTCAGAAATGTTCCTGCCTCCTGTCATCGGTTTGCATTTAATAAGAACGGGGGAACTTTGCATTCTGTCGAGTTTCCGGAGAAAGAAATCAAACAAAGTTTATTTCCGGTTCCGTTTAAGTTTAGGATGAGGGAGACTGGGGGAGATAAACATTGATTTGCTTGGAGAGTAAATGGAAGACAACAGTTTCTATAGCAACGTAACAGACCTGCTTGAATTAACAGAAGTAGACACACTCAGTTTTTAATACTAATACAGCGAGCTATAGTACTGCTTTTCGAGATTTGTTATAATTTAATAATCGCTTAATATATTTTCACGTTTTCAAATTAAATGTAACTTAACAATATGGCGAGATTGAAAACCAGTCCTAGGTGCTTTGCATCATCACGTGATGGTAGCCATGTAAATCAGATTTGACCAGTTTCAATAGGTCATTTGCATTATAGCGTCATTCAATACCACTACCAGACATCCTTGCACACTTTTTTTGTTCAGTTAATTAGCACCAATTGTCTTACTATTCTCACGAGGAAATATAAAAATTTGAATAAGAAAGAAAATTAGCGAAGCATTTTGGTTATGGTAGTAAAATGACGCCATCATGCAAAAGGCCCATTCAGTGTTCCTTCCTCCTGTCATGGTTGCGATCAAGTAATGGTGCTAAGCCTCTATAGGTGTGTTTGCAATGGACCCTTCTCAAAAGTATCGTCCATGCGAGGCTAAATGGCATGAAAATGCAAAAGAAATCACACTTTTTCTCGATGAATTTGTGGCATTTCTTTTGTATTTCCATGTTAGCTTCAAGACAATTTTAAGAAGAGTCCATTAAAACTAGAAATACCGAAAGAGATGGCCTTCAGGGTCGTGGTCCCTGGAGAGGGAATGATCTGCTGGACAGAGTATGCTGGTCATAGAGTAGGTAGGGCATATTATATAGGTAGAATGATTTTACTTGGCCCGTGAAAGAATAGTAAGCATATAGTACATAGTTGTTAACACTAATTCCATTGTTTTATCTCGTTTGTTACTCACTCATTGTCTCACGGTACAGATGCAGATTGTAAAAACCACGAATAGACTCATTCCATAAGTCGTAGTTCTCGCTCCTTTGTGGTTTGCAGAATCGACAAAAGAGCGAAAACACTAAATATTGCGGAAAATATTTTTACGACTTGACTTTGTGCAAGACATTCTCAGATACAATAGAAGATAAGTAAGACTAAATAAGTTACTTTTTAAGTTTTGCATCTCATTTTGTATCCTGCATCTCATTAGATATACTGCATGTATAAATGTATACTACTATCTTTCTGCAATCAGGTATATATATAAGTGTATATATAAATATCGATAGGTATAGGCTCACTGCTCTGGAGGTATGCAATCTTGGAGGATGTTTTCAAGCTCCTATCAAAGACAAAAAATGCAGAGTAATCTTTCCATTGCCAATTACAACAAACTAAGCGCAGTTTTGTACCAACTTTTTTATAACCAATAAAAGCATATTAGTTAGAAACAAATCAACCAACGAAAAAGGGAATGAAACCATGGACAAGTTGAATGTACCGCAATCAAGGCTCTCTCCAGGAAGAAGTCATTTTTATCTGAGCTCAAGTTCAAGCTCAAACTCAAGTCCCATATTTCTTGTATGTATGTACCAGATTTTGTGTTCAAGAGGATATTGTCTTTCAATAATGAGCAATAATGGCAAAAAGCGCCAAAAACTAGACTTTCGTATGAGTTTTGATCCAATTTCCGTTTTGGGGTGACACTCAAAACCTTTTTTAAACAGTTAGAAACTGATGTACTATGAGAAAATGCCTGTTTGAAGCGGTAGTTTCAATTGTACAAAGAGGTTTTGTTGCATTTATGATTAGAATGTTGCTTTTTTATAGAAAATATATGGGAAATAAGCAAATAAGGCCTAAACCTCATTTTCGAATAACATCTTAACGCTTTGATTCCACTTTCATTGGTCATCTCCACGTCCAAACAAGTTAAACTTTCTGAATAACAAGATTTTAGCCTTGTACAACAGCCTTCCTTCAAGAAAAGTTTTTGGCGCTCACTGCTTGAATACGAAAAGAATTCTCTCTTAATGAAACATTTCGTTAGTGATCCTTAACTTACATGAGGACTTCGGCTTTCCTGCATCAGTCTGTGTCCTCTCATTGTAAAGCCAGGTGGAGGCTCTCTGTTCCTCGTTAGAATCTGAAGAATCGAACGAGTGGATATGTTAGTGTTTTTTTTCACTACTCAGTTTTCTTCTACAGTTTGAGGTTTAGTGACTGATGACTTACATGAGGAGGACTTCGGCTTTCCTGCATCAATCTGTGTCCTCTTGATGTAAAGCCAGGTAGAGGTCCTCTGTTCCCCGTTAGAATCTGAAGAATCGAACGAGTGGATATGTTAGTTTTTTTTTCACTACTCAGTTTTCTTCTACAGTTTGAGATTTAGTGACTGATGACTTACATGAGGAGGACTTCGGCTTTCCTGCATCAATCTGTGTCCTCTTGATGTAAAGCCAGGTAGAGGCCCTCTGTTCCCCGTTAGGATCTGAAGAATCGAACGAGTGGATATGTTAGTTGTTTTTTTTCACTACTCAGTTTTCTTCTACAGTTTGAGGTTTAGTGACTGATGACTTACATGAGGAGGACTTCGGCTTTCCTGCATCAATCTGTGTCCTCTTGATGTAAAGCCAGGTAGAGGTCCTCTGTTCCCCGTTAGAATCTGAAGAATCGAACGAGTGGATATGTTAGTTGTTTTTTTTCACTACTCAGTTTTCTTCTACAGTTTTAGTTCATAATGATTCATAACTTACACTTCTTTCCTGCATCATTCTGTGTCCTCTTGATGTAAAGCCAGGCGGAGGTCCTTTAGTGTTCCTTGCTAGAACCTGACGAGTCGAGTAAGAATAATGTTAGTTTCTTCCCGCGCTATTACTTTTATTGCATAGCTTACAAGGGCGGATCCAGGGTTTTTTTGAAGGGGGGGTCTCAGGGGTAAATTTTGTGGGCAAAGGAATCCCAGTGTGCTATTTGATATTGAGTCATATATATATAAGTAATATCATAATAAACTTAATACATTTACTGAGGCAAGACTACAGTTTTAATACATCTTACACTAGAACTTGTGTTCTGCATAACTGTACCGTCTTCTTGTATATAACCAAGAATACTCTTCTTCTTTTAATTAACCTGTAGAATATTGATTATCATTAAGTACCTTTGTGCACTATAGTTAAACAACTTACTTAGAGCTGCCCATTTAGAGGAGTCGTTGAATGACTCTTCTAAATGGGTAGTAGTCTACAGTAGAACAAATGTATCGTTACTACGTAGAGGTAAAGGTATATGGGAACGATTTATTTGTTTGATAGTTTAGTTTCATTCTCGGCACCGCGACTTTCATTTCGATCATCGCCTAACAATGGAAACAGCGATAAAAAACTCGACAACTGATGTTATACGATCAACAACAGTAAATTACAAACACATGCAATATAGTAGTTCTGAATTGCAGCAGCATTAGACCCTTTTCAATTCGTATAATCGATTCCAGATGTATTACTTATGGGTAGCCTCATTTGTGGCAAACTCTTCATAGATATTGAAATGTAATTTTATTAGACGCACCTACAAAAATTTAGAATTTCCATGAATCCTCCCTGTAACACATGGGCATGATAAAGAACAAAGAAAGGAAAAAAAAGAAATGAAGGCTAGCCCTGAGAAACATTGACTTAAAAAATATCAAACATGGCCGACTTCGTCGGATTGCAAATGGTATTTACGCTCACAAAAATGGCAACAAACACCCCTCAAATGCAACTGAATTGAACCTAGCAAGCATTTTCAACATCTCTTCTCTGTTTTATATGTCTGAAAATGATTTTTTTATGTTAAAAAACCTACCTTTGTTTTGAAGGACTCTTGAAGTTTTGTCTAATTAGTACCCAAGCCTTTCTCTTTTCTTCGGCCTTGGAATATACGATATTCCATCGGTTCCTTTGTACAACCGCTGTGTTTCTTATTGCGGACTCGAATAATTTAAAATTGATGTATATATTCATATATACACGTAATTGTGTTCTGTATTGGAAGATATATTTCGTAAAACTGAATTTTATCTAGAAGTTTTCTATAAGGCCTTTGCGCAAAAATCTTTGTCTTAACGAATCTGTTGGTCGATCTTAGAAGCGTCAGTACTCCATTGCATCGTCAACCATTTCCCTTGGCCACTCTTACATTCTTTAATTCCACATTCCTTCACTAACTCTATGACCCTTAGTTAAGTCTTGCTTCTCTGTGGGTTCCTCTGCAAATGGAATCTTCTCCTTGGCATTGCAAGTTTTAATTTTAATACTGCATGATAATACATTTGCCGTAATTGGATTCGAATCTTGAATTCACGGGTTTTACAGTTTTCATTACTTCGGCCTTGTTAATTCCATCTTTGACTCATATATTTGTCAAATCAGATGATGGAGAATTTAATGCGGTTCACTGAGTTGTTCCTGCTCTGATCTTTTCTTTGTATGTTCCAAAATAATCCATATTTTGTTTCCTTCTAAACCAAACATTACCGATGTAAAAAAAATCCACAATTGAAGTACAGTCTATCTGAAAAAAAGAGAGTAAAGTTTGGAATGTTCTTCATGAAAACGACCGTGTATACTTTTTAAATTCTCCTATACTTCAAAGACTTTTAAAACTATGACAATATTACATCATAAAGTTTTCATAGCGTCTGATTTTCGCTATTCCTGATTTAGTCACATCTAAAATGATAAATTTAAACTGCATTGGTATAAAGATTTTGATATTTTTTCCAAATGACATGATATACTTTACCTTTCTGCAGTTGTCCCTCATTTCTAGTTATCTCGCGTTGAAGATCAAAACAACTTGAGCTTAACGGTTAGCCGGATACTTTGGACTTTTCTTGGATGATGTAGCTTGGATATCTGAAACTGTTCAAAATATATGGAATTGAATTTACCATATTAAAAGAACTCATGCATAACTAGTAGAGAGATTCATGTGTGAAGCGTTAAGTTATTAGTGCTCAAGATCCTTCAGCAGCATAATACAATATAAATAATGTTTACCAAAAGGGGCTTTTACCGCAAGAACTCTACTAACATTATCATAAAGAACATTTCTTCATTTAGTCTCTGATAATAATAATAATCTTTCCCTGCCGATGTAAAGCGTTTCCTTTGATACACCGCCGTCCACGATCGTGGACGAACAAAACCAGTTTTTGAACCAGATAGATGTGGCAGTGCGCCGTGTGGGATGGGCTCGGATATCAAATAAAAACATGCGTAATAAGTAAATTACGAGCCTTAGATGAAACGACTGAAGAAGAGTGTAATACTACTTTTTCGTGGGATTGCCAGCTCACTAGATACACTGTGCTGACGAGGCCCAATACAGGCCGAAACAGCTGTCCACAGTTTCTAGTTGAGCTGGCTCATTTTTTACGCGACTTGAAGTTGTGAAAGGCTTGTATGGCACTCTTCTTCAGTCGTTTCATCTAAGGCTCGTAATTTACTTATTACGCATGTTCTCAGTTTTTGAACCGGTTTTTAACCGATTACATGTAGTGCGCAGGAGCAATTGTAACACACCGTGGCGCCAAACATTGTTTGACGAGAGCGGCTGTCAAAATCATGACAGCGTTGCTAAGTTACGCCCCGCATGCGCGACAGAAAAAACGTCTTCATCGGCAGAGTCTATTTTTCTCTCTCAACCAAAACAAAAAGAAAATAGGCTCTGCTAGCAGGGAATAATAATCTGGAATAATAATAATAATAACATTATTAAAGTGTCAAATTATTTAAAAATAGCCAATAGAGAAGTCTACTAATTGGGGACACAAAATAGACACACTATGTTCCGAGCTTGAGGGAAAAACTAGCTGGGTCGAGCTGATCTGAGTTGGCATTGCAGAGCACGCATTACTATCTCTGATGGAGCTATTAGGGGATGAAATAGCGCCATCTTGGAAATTTGTCACCTAAAACATTTTTTTTCATCAACCTCTAATTAAGATACACGAGTGCTAGCTGTTAGTTTGAAAGCTGTGACGTCATCCAAAAACAACCCCAACATCTTATCAAAGCATGGTCGAGTGGTCATAGCGTCTGTCTTGCAACCCAGTGGTGCTGAGTTCGAGTCCCGCTGTGGCCACTCGACCATGATTTGATAAGATGTCACAACCTTCAAACTAACGTCATTCATATATCTTAATTAGCCATTGCGAGGTTGATGAAAAAACTGTTTTAGGTGTATTTGTCCTGACTTCTGATTAGTTCAAATTCAGTTTCTCGATCATGCTTGTTAATAGCTAACTGGCTTGCCTCCTTGCCAGTTGGGATTCTTAAAAACACTTTATGGTTATTAATTTGATTTCTTCATTTCAGTTTCATTTCAGTGTTCCCAATTAGTTGTATAAACCAAATACATCGACACTTAAATAAACTTATTTCATTCATCATTAGCTAAGTAAAATTTGTAAGAAAGTCTACAACATGTATGAATTACTTAAATTACAAAATTTATTACTTGAATTACAAAACGTAGAATTGCTTGAATTACTGAAACTATTATACAGTAATGATGAAAAGGTAAATTATACACCGTGAAAAGATGAAAAAACTTACTAACGTTTCGGACGCTAGTCCTACGTCGGAGTAAAAGAGAAAGAGGTGGTAGAAAGGAGTGTGTATATATGATAGAATAAGACAAAAGGAAGCAATGAGAACAAGGTAGGCAAGGAAACAAAAACAAACAATCACAATTACCTTCCACTGCTAAAAACCTCTTTGTTATTACTTCTCGTACTTCTCACGTCTATTTTCTTCCTAAGATTCACAAAGCTAACAACCCTGGTCGTCCTATTGTTTCTGCTTGTAGTTGTCCTACCGAACTCATCTCTAGCCATCTAGATTCTCTCATGCTGCCTATTGTTCAGTCGTTACCCACTTATATTAAGAATACTTATCACGCTCTTAGTATTTTTAATGATTTTCGCTTTCCTGATAACTCCTCTATAAGCTATTGTTTACTATGGATGTCAAATCTTTGTATACTGTCATTCCTAATGATGAGGGCCTTCGTGCTCTTCAGCATTTTTTTGATCTTCGTCCTGTCCTCGAGCCCAGCATTCCCACTTTGTTACGTTTAGCTGAACTTGTTCTTACTCTTAATTGTTTTTCTTTCGGTGATCGGTATTATCGGCAGGTAAACGGTGTTGCTATGGGTACTAAGATGGGCCCTAGGTATGCCAATTTGTTTGTTGGTTATATCGAAAACCTTGTTTTTCAACAATATACTGGACCTAAACCTGAGTTTTTTGGACGGTATATTGATGATTGTATTGGCGCTACTTCTTGTTCGCGTAATGACTTAGATTCTTTCATCTCTTTTGTTAACTCTTTTCACCCTGCCTTAGACTTTACGTGGGAGGTTAGTGAAACATCAGTCACTTTCCTTGACATCTTTCTTCGTATTAATGACGACCGTCTTAGCACTAGTGTCCATTACAAACCTACTGACTCTCATTCTTATTTACTCTACTCGTCTTCTCATCCTAAGCACACTCTTAACGCTATTCCGTTCTCGCAATTTCTTCTTCTTCGTCGTTTGTGTAGTGATGATCTTGATTTTCCTGTTAAATGTTCTGAGATGCGTTCCTTCTTCCTTAAGCGTAATTATCCTGCTCATGTTATTGATCACGCCATTCGCAAAGTTTCTACTATTGATCGTACCTGCGCTCTCACTCCTCACACTCGTCCCTCTAATGATCGCATTCCTTTCACTCTTACATATCAACCGCAACTTTTCTCTGCTTGACTCTGATACTCGCACTTCTGCTATTTTCAACAACCGCCCTCTTTTTTCTTATTAACGTGATCGTAATCTTCGTTCTTTCTTGGTCAAGGGAGTTCTTCCCTCTAACAAAGAACCTGGTACTTTTCGCTGCTCTCGTAAACGTTGTTATACTTGTCCTCACATAGCCTCTCACACTTCTGTTGTCGGTCCTAAATCCACTGTTAAAATCACTGACCATTTTGTTTGTACCACTTCTAATGTTGTATGTTGTATTAAATGTACCCGCTGTAATCTTTTGTGTATGGGCGAGACTGGCCGCCGTCTTGGTGATCGCATTTGCAATCATCTTTATGATATTCGCAATAACGATCCCACCAAACCAGTTTCCCGCCATTTTAATCTAGCTAATCATTCTCTTTCTGACTTCATTGTTTTCGGTTTTTCTTTGATTAACGGCAACAATGATTGTCGCAAGACCAAAGAAATACGGCTTATTCACCTATTGGGCACTAGTCCCAACGGGATTAATGAACGCTTTACTTTCAACTAACCTTTTCTTTTGTCTTTTGATTTTTTGTTTTTGTTTCCTTGCCTACCTTGTTCTCATTGGTTTCTTTTGTCTTATTCTATCATATATACACACTCCTTTCCACCACCTCTTTCTCTTTTACTCCGACGTAGGACTAGCGTCCGAAACGTTAGTAAGTTTTTTCATCTTTTCACGGTGTATAATTTACCTTTTCATCATTACTGTTTCATTAGAAACACCGACGCAGCTCACACCAGTTTTTAGCTAGTTATACACCGGATGTCAGTATGGCGGAACGCTCGGACAAAACTGGGGCGAGTGCACGAAATCGAGGCTAGTAAGGAAAGGTTTCCCGGTTGTTTTGAAGTTGCACATGGCTACTTGTCAACTAACAGAGAACGATATTCCAGGATCTTTCCTTTGTGGAAGAGATCCAGCGTCTTTAAAAAATGAAGAATTGAAATTCTGGCTTCAATGTAGAGGAGATTCACAAAAGGGACTTAAAACAAAGGCTGCTTTAGTTAAAAGGTGAGAGGCAGATTCCAATTCGCGGTCGCCATTAACTCGCGCTTATGTTGTGTTTTCGTGTCTATATGTCTTCTTGTTTTCTTTCGAATATCCTGGGAAAGGCTACACATACTTACAATATACTTTGTCTTTTACAAATGGTCGAGGAATATGTAAATTCTGGTCGTGAAAATCTGCTCATAGATCCCGATCCCGACCAGATTTATACAAGACGAAAAGCACGCCGCGAAACTACTCAAGTTGTAAACGTAAACAATAAGCCTTCCTTGAAGTATGTATAGATAACGACTAGTTTTGGAACTAGTTTGGACTGCGTCGGTGTTTTTTAGTTTAAACAAATGTGTCGTAGTGCATGATTTTATCACCGTAAATACGGAAGATAATAGACTGACGTTAATTTTCGGACGTTGAGTCCTTCGTCGGAGTCAATGGATTCCTTGAAGTATCCTACCGATGGATGGTCTGACGATTTATCAAGAATGCCATTATTTACTCGTGCTGAAGTTCGGGCTCACATATCACAGTCTGGTAAAAACATTGATCCAAATAGTAAAAATCATTCAGTTCCAACAAGCATGAAGAAAGCGACAACGTTCTTGAATGATGAGTATTTGAAAGACATCAAAGCTCGTAGTGACAGTCATTATTTCTACTTCACTGAAATGTCAATGCTTTCACAGCTACAGAAAAAAACGACAAACCACATGACTCAAAATTTTCAATGTGTTTAGAAACTGGTGAAGTAAAGCGTGCATTTTGTTCGTGTGTTGCTGGTCGTGTAGGAAAGTTTGCTTGTTCTCGCTATACGAAATTTTGACGGAATACCACCATCAACTACATGAATTCGGCCATTGTAGAGCTAGTAATTTTGAAGTTTTTTTCCTTCCTCGCGGCGAATGGCGTGGATCCATTGTTTTCTTTTAAGAGTCAGGATTGCAAGTGAAAAATATGACACTTTTTCACCAGTTGGCGTTGTAAAACCCTATTGGTTGCATTGAGGAACGCAACCACTTGTAGGCATGTCGATTACAAGTAGATATTGAGAAAACTAACGGAGACAAAGACAATTTTTAAGGCAAATTACTAGACTGGTTTTTGATCGAATGTTAAAGTATTTCGATCTGTCTCCTTACTAGCCTCGATTTCGTGCACTCGCCCCAGTTTTTCCCGAGCGTTCCGCCATACTGACATCCGGTGTATATCTTCTGAAACTATTATATATTTTAGTCAGAGGTCCTAAGTACTAGATGGCTTTTGTTGTCATGATCATGCGTGCACATGTCTATGACGTCATAATTATTCCGTTCTAATTGAACAACTAATCTTAACTTTGGAAAGTGAACGTGTTCATCTGAGCCAATCGAAAGAGCAAAGAACACATATTTCATCCTTCAAATTTCTAAAATATGGTTGAAGAAAGTAGGTTTAAATTGCAAACATAATGCACTTTTGCGTTTTCTCTCTTTCATTTTGTTAGGCTCCTCATTCTTTTCTTTTTCCTCTGATTGTCTTTTTTTCTTTCTGGCTTAAATTAGTTATAGTGAACACGCGGTTTTGTACTTTTTTTCCTATTCTCAGATTTCGTAATTTTATGGACTTTACTCAGTTTCAGATTATCCCGCTGACCAGGTATTATCGTGGACTGCCGTCGAGGAATTTATCCATTTAACGATCTTGATGTCTATGATAATATATATGGTGTATTCGAGCATTATCTGGTATGACAATAACTTTCCTATCCTTCCCAACAATTACCTACAGTGCCTGATGAATCGATCTACGCTCTTACGAATTAACTCCAATTTGGCTGACGACACATGTGAATAAAAACAGCCATATTGATGGTCTGTGACATTGTCAAGGATGTTAATAACGAAGACATGGCGGCCATGTTGGAATTTTTTTTGTTGCTAACATAACGTAGCCGTCCTACAACCCTTCTTCTAATAATTCAAAAAATATAGGCGAGATTTTAAGTTTATTTTTGTTGTTGATGTCAGTGTGATAGAGACGATACAAGATCTAAAGAGTCTGTTTCAGACGGCCAGGGGAAATAGACAAACATTACTGATGCAGGGCAGGGTATATCTTGAAGACTGTGGTGATGAGGAGGCGGAATCTGATGACGAAGGTACAAGTGATGATGAAGATGGTGGCTACGAAACATCCTCTACCATAAACGAACTATCCTGAGCTAACGTTTTATTCTCCTTTGTTTCTATTTCGCTTCCTTTTATTTTCGTTTCTGCATTTTTCTGTCCTTTCTTTTTCCATTCATCATTTTTCTTGCTGTTCTTCATTCTTCGAAATAGTCCCTCCTTTCTTTTTTCATTTTTTTTGTTTTGTTTTTGCATCGTTTAAAATCAATTTCTTTCATAGGTCCAGTTTATTAAAGGATATAATTATTTGGATTCGTCGGCGAAAACATCTTTCTGCTTTTATCATTATTACCTTCTTCAAATCACCATGGTGACGGGTAAATGTCTTCAAATCTTTTCGTTGTTTGATTTCTTAACTAAGGAGTATTACATCAGAGGTGGAGTGGGGAGAATAAAAAACGAATCATTCTCGTACCCAGCCCCTACTCATACTATTTCACAAAATTTGTAAAACCTACCAATTTCAAGTGATTTGATTGGTTGTGATGTATAACATGCTTTTAAGGTAATTTGTGGCGTGGTAGGCCTAACCAGATAAACAAGTTCAGCTTAATTTTCAAAAAATCTCCGTACAGAAAATTTTGCATGTGCCTTATACTTCTCCGATAGGGAAAGGAATTTTGAAACTTTTTAAAATACTGCATTAGCAAGTATTAGCTTGGTCATAATGTTTTCCCATTTCAGACCACTTGTCATTCCCTAGAGTATCATTTCTTTGTTTTACAGTTGCACATGAGAAGGGACATGAATATGAGTACAACTCAAACAAAGAATCTTATTTTTAAGAGAATGACACATGGTCTAAATGGGAAAAAACGTTAAACTGGTACAAAAAGGATTGATCTCCAGGCAGTTTGACGAGTTCTAAACTGGTTTTTTCGAACTGTAGACTTTAGTCCCTGTTTCATCTTTAGACGAACGCGCGTACTTTAGGAGTAAAGCATTGAGAGATTGCCCTGCATCCACAAGATCTCTGGTAAAAAAATGATACATAATTGATTAGCACAGCCCCGAATTTATCAATACACTAAAACGACCTCTGAACTGATAAAATTCTAACTCATAGATCGAGCCCTGAAACAATCGCAATCTCTGGGCTGATCAAAGTCAGGGAACAACTTCTTATGAAAGTTCATAGGAAAGATCATGACAAATTGGAATTTCAGGTTTTTTGAAAACTTGAGAAACCGTAAGAAAAACTCTCGAATCAAGAAGAGACTTAACAATCTCTTCTCTGCATGTGATGCTGAGTACAGGAATCGAACTTGAGGCCACAGAGGTTAGGGGCAAGTCAGTGCAATGCAGCGAAGCCACCCTCGATGTCCTAACCATTAAACTCAGCGCAAGAAGGCGCAAAAGGTGTCGATTCTTTATAGGTTAGAAAGAAGCTGCCACTGGGCGTACACGTCCACGGTACTAAAGACTTACCTGATGTACGGTTGAATTTCATCGAATGTCCATTTTTGTCTTACTTTAAATAACTTCATGAATCTAAGACAACGGCAATAACAACTTAGCATAAAATACCCCACAACAGCAACAACAACAACAGAAGCCAAGATAGACGAGGGGTGTCATGCCAGCCATGCTTGTTATGTCACAAAACAGCATACAGGGCACGAATTTAACGATTGAAAACTCGTAAAATGCGGGTAAAATTTTTCTTTTAGCGAGTGACAAAAAAATTAACTAGCTACGTTTTGAGAGTATGACCACAGTCCAGAAATCGAAGGACTGAAACGTTTAGAGCCCGCATCAAGTAACGTTTGTTATTCAACGCGTTCGATCGCTAGAGATTTTAGAATTCTTGCTAATGGAAGGGCAATTATGGCAGCACTGATGTTGGTGGAATAGTGTTGTTGGTGATTGGTGTTTGTGATTGGTGTAATACCTCATATCGGGCTTCTCAGGCAAGTCATAATAAGGAAAATGCCAGATGACAGGAGGATGACTTCTCATGTCTGTAAGAGCAATACCCTGAAAAAGTCATAAACAAGAAGTGTCAGGCGTGTAATCTTCGTCGATTAAATAGGATTTGGTGGACTTCAATTCCATGCATGTGCCCTAAGTATTTCAGGTTTTCCCAACAACATCATGGAACACAGCGTAAGAAAAGTGTAAGACAAGACGGCAATGACAAGAAATCGTAGTTGCTTATGACTTACAGACAGCTGATCAGATTTTGTCGTCATTCCGTCTGGCACGCTCTGCTGCCAGGAATCCATGAACTCGTGGTAATTAAACTATGAGTAAATGTAGTATCATTGTCGTTATTACCACCAAAAACAGCAGCGCATTGTCATGCATCATCATTCATATGTAATCATGACTGTGATCAATAACAGTAACACCAACAATGTTATCATCTTCATCATCGTCATAATCATTATATGTATCATGATCGTAACCAATAACAGTAACACAAGCATTATCATCATCATCATCATTATTCGTATGCAATCATGATTGTGATCAATAACAGCAACACAACAATGTCATCATAGTAATCATTATTCGTATAATAATCTTAACATCAGCAATGTATCATCATCATCATGATGCTAATGAATGAAATTCATCATAAATTGCACACTGTGTAATATTGAAGAAATAGAAAACGCTCGCGCGTGCTGTGTGCTGTCATAAAACACGCGGGGGTTGGCAGAACACGAGAGAAGTGTTAGGAGAAGCACGACGCGTAGCGGAGTGCTTCTCGACACTTCTCGAGCGTTCTGCCAACCCCCAAGTGCTTTATGACTGCACACAGCACAGCCAGCAAGTTTTTTATTTCTTTTATAAAATACAAATTACAATAATAGATAGGAATGACGCAACGGAAAGTGCGTGCGCTTGCAATGTGCTCTCATAAAGCACGCGCTCCAAACCAATCAGAACGCGACATTCATAACAGTTATTTTATAAATCAGTTTTCAAAACGTACCCTGTCCGCTGGACGTAAGAGATATTGCGCATAAAACTGGCATATTTTATCTTCATTTAATGCATATAAAATAGTCTGGTCGTCTGTGGAAAAAACCCACATATTGTTACAATACATAACTAAACTTCTTCAATTGGCCTGTTGATATTCACGGAGCAAGGAAAGCTGGAGAACCTGGAGAAAAATGCTCGTGGCAAGGAAGAGAACAAAACATAATTAAACAAACTCAAGTGTCGTAGCTAACCTTCATTTTCTACGTTCAATCTTTCTCCATAACGATTCAAACAATGCTCTAGTATCTCTCTAGAGAAAACACACAGCATTATGCTTATACTTTCATGTTTTAATTGAAAAGGAGAGAAGGGAAGGATGGATGGATGGAAGCAAGCAAGCAAGCAAGGAAGCAGGCAAGAAAGGAAGGAAGTGCAAGCAAGCAAGCAAGCAAGCAAGCAAGCAAGCAAGCAAGCAAGCAAGCAAGCAAGCAAGCAAGCAAGCAAGCAAGCAAGCAAGCAAGCAAGCAAGCAAGCAAGCAAGCAAGCAAGCAAGCAAGCAAGCAAGCAAGCAAGCAAGCAAGCAAGCAAGCAAGCAAGCAAGCAAGCAAGCAAGCAAGCAAGCAAGCAAGCAAGCAAGCAAGCAAGCAAGCAAGCAAGCAAGCAAGCAAGCAAGCAAACAAGCAAGCAAGCAAGCAAACAAGCAAGGAAGAAGGCAAGCAAGCAAGGAAGAAAGTGCAAGCAAGCAAGTAAGCAAGGAAGCAAGCAAGGAAGCAAGCAAGCAAGGAAGCAAGCAAGGAAGCAAAGAAGGAAGCAAGCAAGCTGGCAAGCAAGCAAGCAAGGAAGGAAGCAAGGAAAGATAACAATGGTAATTTCAAGATCTGGTTATATTTCAAGTCAAGTCAAGTCATTCCATACCTTGGTTCTAACTCCTGAAGGATTTCACAGCACTCTTCAAATGGTACCCTCTTCCAATCCCAATCTTTCTCTTCCAATAAATTCAAAATACTTATAATTACTTTGTCCTCATAATCGGAGTCCAATAGCCTCCAACAGCCTAATACCAAACAACAACACCAGGTTAGTGTATCCAGAATAGGTTGTTCCAGAGTTGCAGCCTTGTATAGTCAATTCTCCCTTTGCAGACGCCCCAATATTACGGACACCTTGCTATTGTGGACAGAAGTAACATCCCCAACAAAAAATACTGACAAAAGAATGACTGTAATAAACTCTCACAATTGCGGACACTCGCTAATACCAACACCAAATGATGGTCCTGAGGATGTCCACTATAACAAGAGTTGACTGTACACTAACAGTTATCATTGGACGCTGTGTCTATGGATGTTTACTCACCATTTATTGCAATGGCACCAAGCTTTTCTAATGCATCCCAGATTTCCTTTTCACTTGCTTGAACAAGATTTAACAAGTCATCAAAAGAATACTGAAATCACAAGGTACGACGGCAGCCAGAAATTATATTTGTTGTATGAGAGGTAAACCACTACGTCACCCATGCCACACTCTTACCTTGACTTTGGTTCTCAATTCACCATTTTCCTTGGTTTCATATTCAGGTCCTCTGTACAAAGTCTCTCGGAGTAAATTACGTAGTTTATAAAGTTGAGGTCTGACCAATCGCACTTCAAAATATTCTGAATGGCAACTGCACACCTAAATTGTAATTCAAAGAATGACCTTATTCACCACTGGCAACATTGTATACATAATTGCAACATTCAAGCACAAACCTGGTGTTCAATTAAGTCTGCTGTCTGATCCTTGAAACCTGTTAATTATAGAAGGAATACAAGTTTTTAAAGGTAAGAAATAGTACAGGTTAAAAATAGCAATCTCTTAAACCTTTCAATTTCATTCATAAATAGACTCTGGGCTGATCTAACTTCTGCAACCAAGATTTTGCCTTACTAGTTTGATGTCATATGGGTTGGGATCCCTGTGGCATCCCTCACTAACCTGGGGCCTTGTCTGCGTCATTTTGGGATCAATAGTAGACTGTTAAGGGGCATTGTTTGACCTCATATGGGTTGGGATCCCTGTGGCATCCCTCACTAACCTAGGGCCTCGTTTGTGTCAATTTGGGATCAATAGTAGACTGTTAAGGGGCATTGTTTGACCTCATATGGGTTGGGATCCCTGTGGCATCCCTCACTAACCTAGGGCCTTGTCTGCGTCATTTTGGGATCACTAGTAGACTGTTAAGGGGCATTGTTTGATCTCATATGGGTTGGGATCCCTGTGATTTTCCTCATTTACCTGGATCCTTGTTTGTCTGACATTCTGGTGTCAATAACAAGGCATTGGAGGTATCAGCTAGTTTGATTTCATATGTGGAATCTTTCGTACAGAGCATTGCATCTTCTTGATTTTCACCTCGAATAACAAAACTGACGAGAATAAAAAGATTTCGATATTAATGAGCAATCATTATGTGTTGTCAAACTTCTATCAAGCCTGATTTACTGCTATTTTCATAAAAATGCAAACTCTGTAGTTCTCATTTGCAAGTTGGAATTTGGTTTTTCACTGCCGCCAGTCAAAAATGTAAAAGGTTAGATTAGTTTTGATTGATGGCAACAATAAACCAAATTTTAGCAGCTGCTTGCATGTTTATGGAAATAGTAGAAAAGATTGGATGTACTTCAATACACAAGTGTCCTATGCTACCTTTCTCCTTGCTGTAATTTTTCAAGTAATTTTGGCGGCATTTCAATCAACTTGTATTCATTCGACATGCAGTTCTCTGAGAACTTCAGTGTCTGCACAGGGCCCATAGAGACAAGACCGGCAGCATTAGCAGAGAGTCGTACATCTTCAATTGTTCTAAACATTAAAGGAAGGTGATTAGAATATCAGGGTTTTCATTAAGAGACTCTGGCTAGCTCATGTGCTTCTCTTATCATTTTAAACCTTAAATATTTTATGAAAACCCTGCATATACAGCTTGTCCCAGTACACAAAGTTTGAAAGAACCAACTTGCTTTTTGATACTTGCTATTGCATAATAATAACAAATTGATCAGTGCTCTGTCCACCTAACATATTTTTGGATTTTCAGTGCCCCCTTGTCCTATTCTTCCCTTTCTCTAAATGAAATAAAACTGAAGGTATCAACCTTAATACCGCTTGCAAAAAGTACTTACCCCTCTTCAAAATACAATTCACCCCCTCCCCCCTCCTCGAAAAACGATCAAAAATATAGCAAAAAAACTTGTAATCAAAACAAAAATAGGGGAATAAAATATTAAAGATTTAGAGAGTAATATATAAATCTGCAGATACAACAAATAAATCATTAATAAAGCTGAATAAATGGACATATTTTGATATTTTCATCCTTACCTCGGCTGTTCTATGTTTCCCGCCATATTTTATTTCTTTATCTGTATACCAACCCACTTACGCGTATAACACAGGGAACCCGCGATATCAAATAAAGCTCCTATAATTAGAGAGTTTTGAATTTTCATTTAAGCTTACCAGAAAAATAGCAATTTTGCTGTTTTTTAAAGAATAATGCCTCTACAAATTCCAAAATATCAACGATTTGACAATAAGCCAATAAAAGCTTTAAATTCAAATTTTTCTCCTAGTAAGATCAATCGAATGCATGGGTTCCCTGTGGAAGGGTTCCAAGGTTTTCTTCCATGACTCACAAATAGACGCTTACTTTTGCATAATTGAAAAGAAGTTTTTACTGATTGTTTTAACAATACAAGATCCCAAGATGTCCAAGACGTAAGTAAAACTTCATTTAGAGATTCGGAAAGACCGTAGGAACAACTGATTCAGAATTCAAGTTAAGCTAAACTTATTTGAAGCCGTTCAAGTTTATAAAGCTTTTAAATGGTGTGAGCATCCAAGCTATCAACTGTATTGCCCCGGCTTAACTAAAATATTTCTAAGAGAACTTAGAGCATTTTTTAATTTGAATTTCACTGGCAGAAATTGCATTTTTTCCTAGTAAAAGGGCCTTCGGCTTTTTACAAAAATATTTGAGTGCGATGACCTATGCTTTGTAACATTCTCCATGACCATTCAACTTGCCACGTTGACTAGCCCTTCTTTTCTACAAACCAAATTTTAAAAGTAGATATTTAAAGATTCTTAGCACCATAAGAACTATTTTTTTTAACTTTGTGACAAGCTTAAATCTTAATATTCAAGCATTATGGAAAATTGTTTATCAATCAAATATTCAAAAGAAATACAGTAATATTACAACCGTTATGCAAATAGTGTTCCAAGAATTGTTTTTGTAATCATTCAAGCGAGTTTGGAAATATTGTGTAGTTCCAAAAAATATCCATACCCCACCCATGGAGGAAATTGGAAATTCTGTAGGGGAGAGGGGTCAGAGAAAGAACAAAATTACAGAGATTGTATGGAAATAAAATGGAAGTTGCTGTGGGTAGGGGGGATGGGGGATCTTTTCACAAATTACCTCTGTGGTGGGGGTATGGATATTTCCTGAAACTCACATTAAAATGCCATCAACTAAACAAAACAACAACAAAAATAGAAAAAAGCAAAACAAAAATCAAGCAAATTTATTTTGGGATTATTTACACCCATTTTTCTTTTTTTTTATTTAGTTCATTTAAACCAAATAAAGAATTATCTGCAGTATGTGAACAGATGTGGAAAGCCGACACCAATCGCCTGACTCCTGAAGTAGATTATAGCATAGATCCTCAGGGAAGGACGAGATATAATACTACCAATGACAGTGCCTCTGATCCGTTCTTCTCTTACCTCAAACCTGATGTGCTTAAAAAGGAACTTATGCAGGTTATTTAGTGTTACCAATAGAACTTTCCCAAATTTGCTTGACTGATCACGAATCAATGGTTTAAGTTGAGGTTGGGCATAATAAATAAAAGAATCAAGTTTAGACTCAACTTCAAACCACTGTTCTGTAGTCATCCAAGCGATTTCAATAAAGGTTTATTCATTTTTTATTATAGTTTGTATATAACTTTAGGGTTTGTTATCATAATTCCAAAGTTGCCATTATCTTCAGGGATGGATCCCGAAATTTGCAATGGGGGTGTCCAAAATGAAAATAGTGAAGATATAGTGACATCACCAATCATCCGAATGATCTGAATTATTTTTAGATTGAATCTTATTCAATTTAATCTTGAGTAAAGCTAATGATTTGAGAAACAGAAATAAAACAGGTGGCTTGGGGTGTGTGCAGTGCACCTAGGGACACACCCCTGGATCCGCCCCTGACCTTACATATCAAGGTTTATCCCAACCATTATTACAAGGATACAGGAGTTCCAAAATATGTTTTAAAAAATGGAAGGATAGAAGGGGTATTACCATTTATAAGTTGAAAAGGGGAAGGGTAGGGGGGTCTCATGATTGGTTGAATATTGTGGGACTGAGAGGGAGCTGAGTTCCAATTTCTACCCAATCTGGGTTTTTTTTTTTTTTTTTTTGGCCTTTTGATCTCCAGGCAGGGGAATGAACCTTTAACTTCTTACAAGGTATCTAACTCTCTTATCTTTTTTCATTTGCAACAGCATTTGTCAAGCTTCTTGATAACTACACCTCAGACACTGGCAAGAGGGAAGTCGTGACTCAAGAGGAGATCAATGAAAATCGTATCTTTATTGATCTAATCTATGAAACAGGTCCAATCCAGATTGCCCACAAGTACCTTGCTTCCAAGGGCTTGGTGCCTGCTGACCGACCTTCTTTTAAAAAGAAGCTGTATTCCCTGTGGTTTGACTTGTATTCTCGTACAAGAGGGTGAGTTTTAGACCCTATGCACATTAATGGATTTTTGAAAGGCTCCGTTTTTGTCTTGCTGAAAAAATGCATTGATTGCTTTGCCTCCACACTAGCGTTTTCATATCGTTTTTGACTGTTCACACTAAAATACTTGAAAACACATACATGTCTTGTTGTGGTCATACAGCGCCTGGGGTGATGGGGCTTCTTGAAGTTAAAGGTTTTTTCCATGCCATATGCTAATGCTATATATTTAAGAGTATCTTTGACCATAGTTAAGAGTATCCTTTTTTCAAATGACCATATTTAAGGGTATCCTAGACCATATTTAAGGGAATCCATTTTTCAAATGACCAATTCAAGGGTATCCTTAACCATATTTAAGAGTATCCTTTTTTCAAATCACCTTATTTCGGGGTAACCGATAATGATTCTTCGAAAGCATTATAGGAAAATTTGGAACTAGTCCCCCTTGGACACCTTACTTAAAGAATGTCTATCTAGCCACGACCATTAGAACTCACTCTTTAAAATTCAAATTTCCGGCATTTCGTTGAGCATGTGCAGTAAGAATGTTATGTTTCTGGGGTCAAGGGTGGAAGAAGACTGAAATGAATGTCTAAAGAAATTTTTCCTCTTACTAACAGCTGCAAAGGGGACTCTTCAGGATTTGAACACGTGTTTGTTGGAGAGACACGCAACAAGGAAGAAGTCATTGGCTTCCACAACTGGATTCAGTTTTACCTTCAGGAGAAAGCTGGACTCGTTGACTACAAGGGATTCTTCCCCAACAGAAATGTAAGAATTTGAATTGATTAGAAGTAATAATAATAATCTTTAATAAGGATACCAACATCACAGTTAGCGATTTACCGAAGGGTACTTAAACACTAGAGCAGAGTTTACGCAGGCATTCCAGACCTCCTATATTCTCTATATTTCCTATAATTTGTATAGGATCCTATAAAGAGCCTATATTTAAAGAAAACCTCATATATTTCCTATAAATAGGAGGACTGCTGATTGATACATTTATATTTTACACTGTTTAGCATATTTGGCGAAGGAAATAAAATGTTACGCCACCGAAAAGCTATCTTAGCTCCTATAAAGTGCATATATTTTTGGGAAAAAATCCTATATTTTCCTATATTTAGAACTTGCACAGCCTATATATGTGACATTGACTTTCACAAAATCAGTTTCAGTAAGCATGATTCAAAATGGTGAAAAGGGTAAATCTTGAAATTGTCTTACAACAACAACAACAACAAAAACAAACAAAAAAAAAAAACAAAAAAAAAACAAACAAACAAACAAAAAAAAACAATTGGCCAAAACGTTCAGCGGGCCTTTTTATAGAAAATAATCAGTAAAGTTGGCAAGGAGGGGTTTTTTCCGAGGTACTTTGATTATTCCTTCGAGGAAAATGGATAGTTGGATTCATTGCTTTTACCATTATCATTATGATATTTTCGTGGCAATTATTTTGATAATAGGTTTTGTTAGTTTGCTATTTTAAATTACAAATTACGTCATCCGGGGCAGTGTGACTGTTTTTTTTAATACTTTACTGTCTCAATTGAGTGCCTCGTTAATCAAAGTATTATGATCGTCCGGGTGGATGTAATCCTGAGAAGGACTGTTTGATGTGACTGACGTTTCGACAGCCTGAGCGGAAGTCATCTTCAGATCAATTATCTCAATAGCATCTTAATGTAGGAAAATTAGTCGTAAATATTTGTAACGATCCACAGAGTCACCTATAGACACATGATGCATACAGGACTTTGAAAAACCCTTGCCGCCGACCGGCTTTACAGGACTTCAACCAGTGCCACTATCCAAAACATTTCAAAAAATTGCTTTTTTTGTGTGTGTGCAAAATTTCGGAATAGAATCACTAGTTATTTATAATAAAATACAAATCATACGACAAAAGCTGCCAATTCGGCTTTAAAAAAACGTCTACGTTCCGTACGATCCAGCCGACCGAAGTCCAGTCCATTCCAGCTATGTACGGTTCCGGATTTTCCAAAATTAAAAAACAAGGACAACAAGTTTTAGAAGTTGGGCATGTTTATACTGTACATTAAGATTATCCATGGCCTTTCAAAAGGTGAATATTCAAAACTGTTTACTGGGTTGCCTGTTGCAGCCCAGTCATTAAATGCCTTCGTTTTTCTTTCTCGCAAGTTATATATCTTCTTATATATATACAATTACAACAAAAGTATATCAGAAATTATTGGATATCATCCCTGTGATTTTTTTCGAGTTGCCTATCACTAGGGCTTTCTGAAAAAAATGTCAGAGATATCCCATAATATTTGATATACTTTTGATATACTTGTATATATGCACAAAAGGGTCAAAGTTAATGCAAACCGCAGTATATATATGACCCTATATATATGGGTAGTCTTGCGCGTTCTTGCGCTTATTTGGCCATTTATCTTGAAAGAAATGTATATATGTCGTGAGACGTCACGAATCTTGGGGTCACGTTAGTAGTTCTCAGTGCAGTTTTAGTTTTTTAAAGCCTATTAAACCCTAGTGACGTCAGTAACGCAACGATGTTTTCTCCGGTTACAAAACCGCATCTGTATAGTTTTACTAATCGAGTATCATTCCACTTTTAAAAGATATACAATAGCGGTACATTTTTATTTAAAAAGCACATTTATAAGGTGTACAAGTGTTTGGAAGTTCTGAAAGAAAAATACACCTATGTTCCAAAGAAAGATTAGGTGTTAAATGACCCCCAGCATACCAGCATATTTGGCAACCCAGTGCACGCTCCAAGAGCGTCTTGTTTCAAAATAAGCTAAATCTATTTTTGTTACTGTCCCACGCAACCATATAACTACGACAACCCTTTTCATCAGTTTTTATTATATAAAATAACTAATCTAAGTCTAAATTAACCAGAGGATTTAGACTACGTTCACAATACAATATTTAGAAAGTCTTGTCTTGTGGAGCATGTCGACTCAGAAAAATCGCCAGTTCTTCTTCTGTTATGGAGTTCATTTTTTCTTGTGCTGTGAAAACGATCATCTTTTTACCCATATTTGCAAAAGACCTACAAGAGAAAATACATCCAATCAGAATGCAGGAAAGCCGTTGTATATTCTGAGGTATTCCACTTTCTCTTCCCATCAGGCATTGCGGGCTTTGTATCTTCAATGTTGTGGGGCAATGCAAGTTTACTGCATATCATCTTGGGAATTATCTTGTTCCATGAGTTTGGATGCTTACTTAATCGCGTCTAATGTAAATTATTTGTTGGTGTCATGAATTTCGTCCAACGAGAATAAAGTTCAAAAGACATATCCGCCATGTTGGTTAGCATAATTAAAGAATTGAAACCAATACCATTTTTTTTGTTAAAATCAACCAACATGGCGGCTATGACGTCAGTTGCACAAGGACAAAAGACGTGCCCGCCATGTTTGTTGACAGTTTGACGTAAGGCTTGGTCTTAGTTTCTTTTGTCATGACGTAACAAGTACATGCACTAGGACAAGACACATGGCCGCCATGTTGGTCGACATAACAAAAGGAACCAACACTAAAATTTCCTTTGAAGCCAACCAGCATGGCGGCTATGACGTCACATGCATCTCAGTAATAAACCAAATAACTGATACGTGTTTGGCTTTCAGAAACGACGCGCTAGTAGCGAGGAAATGAAGGAATGCCAGCTAATGACCATCAAATTTTCCTGGAAGAATGGTATGAAACCACTAGGCAGCTCCTTCATTGGAACCAGCCCAGAGTTTGAGGTTGCCATGTACACCGTTTGCTTCCTGGCCGGTGGAGGAAAAGACGTC
Source organism: Actinia equina (assembly GCA_011057435.1). Classification (NCBI taxonomy): domain Eukaryota; kingdom Metazoa; phylum Cnidaria; class Anthozoa; order Actiniaria; family Actiniidae; genus Actinia; species Actinia equina. Next base: position 210,436 of record WHPX01001407.1, read on the forward strand.
CACCTGGACATGGAAGAGTATGATGTAATCATCAAAATCCACGAGTACAGTGGCGGCAAGTACATTGGTTCTTGTTATCCACAGGCAGCATGAATAAGCATTTATTCATTCAAGAGGCTAATAAGGGGTTTATTAAGAGTTGGGCATCGGAGAATGCTCTGATAAATGAGCAAAATTCTTCGGCTTAAACTCACGTAAACAGCCTATGGAACCCCGAGTGTATTAGAGTAGGGTGACTCTTCTGCTAGGGACAAATCTTTTGTTTTCCTTTCCAGGGGGACACTTGAATCCCCAGCAGTACGGTCACCCACACTTCATATAAACAGGCTCATTTAATTCAATTTTATAAATTAAACTTTTACGATTTGTGATAACTCTAGCTTACCGTTTGTAATAATCGTCTATACATTACTGACTAATTATGGTCGATGTTTTTGCAGAAATGTCATAAACGAAACCGTTTTCTCAAGATTTTGAGTATGACCATTTTCAAATGCTTCGAAACTTGACTAACATAATATTTCAATTTTTGTCTGCATCTATACGAGGCTTTTCCAACCTTTTTTGATGTTATATTTTCGGAAGCATTCCAAAAGAAACAAGGCGACAAAAAAAAGGCGGACATGTTGTATAATGTAACATACTCAACACACGACCCTCACGTCATATACCGTCAAGATACGTGATATGACTTATTCTCTTTGCATACTACTCAATCTCCCCTCTCCTCTCCTTCCTCCTCCTCCTCAAAAGATTAACTTCATATCATGCTGTATTGTGGGTGACGTAGTTTCTCTCGATCATGTGAGGCAACGGAGGACTGGAACGAGAGTCTTCGTAACCCAGAGCATTCTCGTACCCAGTCCTTACTACAAATTCACAGGGGGTTGAGTAAATACTTGTAGGACACACGTGGTATAATGATGTTCTAGAATGTTGCACCTTGTTGGTTTTCTGCTGTCAGTGAGCCAATCGATCTCGAATATTCATTATATAATATATTCCTGATCTATAACAAGATACGATATAACAACAGACTATGTTATATGCGAATCAACACTCCTACAGCCTTGTTGTTAGTATGGGTCAAGTGATTATCTTCGTTTGTCTCCTCGTTAAGTCAGCTTCCCAAGAGACACAATCCCCCCCAACCTACCTACCTACCTCCCTATGGCCAGGTTCCTCCCCTGGACTGAACAGGACCTTCTCCAGGACCTTCCCCAAGACCCTTGGCAATACTGACCCTTGGCAATACTGACCCTGGTTACTGCTATGGAATAATATTTTTTTCACCAGGAATTAAAAGTTGTACTTAGATAAAATCAGCTTTTATTCGCTTTTCTTCCTAAGTCACTAATTCTATAAATGATTATTCCAATAACTACCTTTACGTTTTACTGCAAATATATTTTTCTTTGACTACCTGCTACATTGAACGACATACATAAAAAACACTCTTCCGGATCCACAATAAAAAGCAGTTGTTTGCAAAACTTGTTTGCCTATATGCAGGTAGAGATTAAAAATTCATATCGTTTTTTTTTTTTTTTTTTTTGGAAATATGATTTGTTGTTCAACAACTTCAATCTAGGAAGGATACAGAGGAGAACGAGATTTTAAAAGGCCGCATGGCTGCCATATTGGATGGTTTCAAACATCTACGGTCATCCAAAATGGCCGCAATGACTTTTTCATATACGTGTTTTTTTAGGGGGTTGATAGCAACCGGAAGCACGTGCCTAGAAATTAGGGATATCCTTTCTTGTCTATCTTCCGATGTCATAGGTATGTGCAGATTAGGATCAGAGTAATTTAGAATCTTGCTTCAAAGATAGCCTATTCTCTGCTGATGTCACAGCTGTGTCATATTTAAGGTCACTTTATTTAGGTCACATAAATGCCTTGATGTCATAAATACGTCATATATAATGTATGACATCATATAGGCCACTTATATATCTTGGTGTCATAAACACGTCATATATCAGGTATGACTTTACTTAGGTCAATTACAAGTCTTGATGTCATAAATACGTCACACTGACGTCATCTAGGTCACATATATATCTTGATGTCATAGATACGTCACACTGACGTCATCTAGGTCACATATATGTGTTCATGGCATAAAGCATTTGCATGCATATTTATCTTTTTCATCATTACATCACGTACAGAAATCCTGTCTGCATAAATGTCCCGTGTATATAATCACACCGGTAATGCATGTTCTTGGATTCACCCACCGTAGAGCAGCCATACCCGTCCTTACAGCTACTCACCCCCACCCCCAGTGCATAATCATCGGGGAAGCAGGTTGCCGCACGATCACCGATACACCCAATACGTACGATATGTGTCGTGGTTATTGGCTTAGAGTTAGGGTCCTCTTTAGTTGGATCGCATGTGTTGGCCATGTTGAGTCCGCACCATCCTTGCCGCAGAACAGAGAGGTCGCAGCTTTTATCAAAAGCTTTTAATAACGTAGCAAAGGAATACTGCTCCTCAGGAACGACTCCGAATTGACTTTTGAAGAGCTTTTGTAGAGAGGTCCCGCGCTTGTGAGTAAAAGGGGCGCATCCCGAATCCCCGCCAGTAAAACACAACAGAATTGCATTTCCCTTCAGACTCATCCATCCATCATTCTTCATGGAGGTCGTTTGGGTCAAATCAGGCGATGTTGCCGCGTTGAATGTTGCGTTATTCGACCAGTTGTCGCTGATTGGAGAGAAATCCGTGCCAGCGCCATTAACTCGGGCCACTAGTGTCCAGCCTCCTTTAGGAGGTTTGGCTACATCCGGGTTATGGATATCTTTTGGTGTATCTTTTATCATCAGGCAACGAGTCTGAAAATATGGGGCAAAATTTCGAGTCATTTCACCACTAAGAAAGCCCTACATTTAACTAAGATTAAAATTTATTCGCAAGAACCATGCGTTTGGATGTCGTCTGGCACGGTTTTTCTCTCGTCAGCAACGCTTGGGCAAAAAGAACTTTATCCTTAACGTCTCATTTCTCTTCAAATTTCTGCATCATTTACAACTTGAGTCCAACGGTTTTGTTTCATAGGATGATAAACCAACTGCTCGAATTCATTTTAGCATCGTCTTTATTCCAGGGTCTTCTGCACAGCTAGATATACAGTTCAGCATGCATTTACATGTCATCGGCGCAGCCCCTTTTAATCTTGCATACTTTATAGCTTTACATACATGCTTCTCATAGCCGCTTAATTTGTGTTTGTCGCAGCCTCTTTCCCATGCAAGCATAGTTTTGCACTTTTAAATTTATCTTATTTATTTTCAGTCGTTTTGTCCATTTTCTATGCAATAGTTTTTTTATTTTCCGTGCATCCAATCTTTCCGTGCATCTAATCTTTTTTTCTTCCATTGGTTTTTTAATATGTATTCGCCGTGTCATGCGTCATTCGAACCATTTTTTATCTTGTATTTTTTATTTTTTATCCTCCGATCATGCCATTTTTCAGCCAAGTCATTTTGTCATTTGGGCAAATACCTGGACATTCTTATACATTTTAGGCCATTTTTGTTTATATAAAAGCGTTACGATATATATATACTGCATATTATAAAGAGCTTTTAATCAGCAAGTCTAGTGATTTAGTTTACGTAGATAAAGCTAGTCTGATTATAAACCCCATAATTAGGCACGCATGCGTAGTGAAGGTTCGCTGTCATTGGTCCAACTTTCGAACAACCGTAGTTGTCATAGCAACTCGAGACTCCAATACCCAGCGCAAAGTCATCAGGTCCGCAAGTAGAGAGGATATCCCCGACACACCCAATCCTCGCAATGTGATTGGTTGGATTCAAATTAGGATTAATGTCCTGTGGATGGCAAATACTCGCTACGTTAAGTCCGCACCACTGGCGGACCATTCGCCCTGTGTCACACGTCTTGCCAAACCCTTTCAGCAGCGACCCGAAGGTGTATTTTTCATCGACTTGGACTCCAAATTGGTTATTAAACAACTCAGTTAGAGTTATCCCCTTGTTATGCGTAAAGTCTGCACAGTGTGAATCGGGTCCATCGTAACACACTCTCAAAGCGTTTTCTTTTAACTCAGACCATCCTCGATTTTTCATGGATGAAATTGCATTTTTGTCGGGCGAGGAGAGTTCGTTTATAGTCGAAGAATCTGCCCATATGTTGCTGACGGGAGAAAACCCAATGCCAACGCCTTGGATACGCGCTACGAGCGTCCAACCCTTCGCTGCCATGGGCTCGAACTGGCACAGGGTCTAAAAATCATGCGAGGCCATGAATTTAGCAATAGCGCTCAGTATTTTGGGAGTAAAGTCCAATGTTGGCGATATAGGAGCGCGTACCGCAGTTTGCTGGATGCCGACCATATTACTAGTGATTGATTTGCCGGGCCTCCAGACAGTACTAATAGTACTAGATCGATTGACTCATTTTTGAAACATTATTAAATACCTTAATTAACAAGGTGCAACATCTCTGATGGAGTTTTAATGTTATATTTTGGTTCTCTAAAGCCGATGATTGCTAACGACAATGCGCACTCCTATATTGCGCAATATTACCCATCCCCACCTAACATTTTCATTAAAACTTTCATTAAACATTAGCCTTCTTAGCGGTCTGGTGGAGTGGGGAACTAGGGAGAAATCCCTTTTGGGCTGCTACGAAGACTGTTAAAACATTTCCTCTCATCTTTTTGTCCTGACACATCAGCGCACTCTCTAAAAAGAGCTACGTGAAAATAAAGTGAACATTGGGCATAAGACACGTTCTTCCCTCAGGACCCAACTGTAAGTTTCACAGCCAAAAGTTGCTTAGCAGTAGGACCATAGGGTCACTACACCTTCATGTAGAATGAATGGGACGGTTTGTATACAATATGCTTAGCAGTAAGAAACTTTAGGTAGGCGAGTGTGCTAGAGAAGACACGGATATGCAGAGGTGTCTTCCCGTATCTTATGTTATTGACTGGATGCATGAAGACGTGTCAAAACTGTAGTTCGCTGGGTATCTTCCAAGCCGACCTAACTATTTTAAATTGGATAAGCGAGCTAGTGTGAGAGAGGGGACAGATAGACAGAGGTGTCCCTATTTTTTCGATATTATTGATTGATTATATGAAGAAGTGTAGTAACTATGGTGTGGCTGGTATTCCAAAAGCCAACCTTTGACTATATTTTGTTCTTGAAGTTTCCACACTTACCTGGAAAGCACCTTTGACTCCTTTGATCCAATAAGTACCACTTTGAGAACTTGGAGTTTGAATGTAGATAACTTGACAGTTAGTGGCTGGGTTTTCCTTACTGAGACACAAACAAAAACAAAGATAGTTTATTAAACAGCCCATATCAAGGGCCTAGAGACGTGATGGTAAAGAGAATGCTAAAGTTGAAATGCGTTGGGTATAAAGTTAACGTCTTCAATAAGGCGCGATTACAAGGTGCAATTTTCTCTGCAACTTTTCTCGCAACGGCGAAGCGACACAAGTTGCAAGAGTGATTACACGGTGCAACGGAGACGCAATCGTTGCCAAAAGTAAAAACGAATTCTACTTTCTGCAACGATTGCTGCAACTTGTCTCACAACATTTTTCAAATTGCGCTGTAGGTTACACGCTGCAATGCTCCATGCAACTTGTGTCGCAACGCCGACGCCCAAGATTTTAAAGCAAAAATTTCATGGATCAACAACAACAACAATTTATACGTACATTAAGGAAAGAAGTAAGAGTAAAGGATACTTGAATTTATCAAAGCTGATGAAGCTTAGCCAGGTCAAGGTTAGACATCACTAAAGAAGTTAAGATAGGTGTGGAAAGTCACTGAGGATCGAAATAACCTCTTCGCAATATCTAGTGTTGTCACACATTACCTATACAGTAATAACCCGCGTATAAGAACCTGGGGTTTAAGAACCTGTTAGGCTAAAATTTTCATTTTATGCACCATCCATATAAGAACCTATTTAGGGTAAAATGTTGTTAGGTTCTTATTTGTGGGGTTGTTGTAAAGACAAGAGGTTTGCTAAGAAACTCTTTTCAAAGACTGGCTGTTTAATGACAGCTGATGGCACAAATGATGAAATGATTAAACCTCAGGGTCTAGAACCATACAGTTTTTAATTTGGAATTGATTTTGTTTAGTTGTTTTGTTAACAACATACATGTACTGTATGCTGCACCTACACAGGACTGCCTATACACATCCCTGTATGGTAAGAAATTATTGATTTATATTGTATTATGAGATGCATGATATTGATATATTTATGATATATATGATATATTTAAATGGAATTGATATAAAAATATAAGAACCTATTTTAAGAACCTATTTAGGCTAAATTTGCTTTAAGTACCATTTGTATAAGAACCTATTTAGGCTAAATCGAAAATTTCAGGTTCTTATATGCGGGTTATTACTGTAGCGACATCGCGGTTGTATCCCCAGCTCCAAGCGTGAGCTTAATTCGCATGATTCGAATGAAAAATAAAGTAAAACTATTGTTTTAGAACGCTTTCTTGCTCTTGTTTTTCTTCATCCCTTCTTTAAACCATCAACCTCACGTTCCTTGGATACTAGATCGGTTGATGGCTGCCGTAAACTTGAAAATCTAAGCAGAGCCGTACTCACCATTTTCCTATATGACATGGAGGAGCTCCTCCTCCGCCTCCTCCTCCACCTCCTCCTCCAGGTTGTCCACCTCCTTTACCACCACTTCCGCCCGCACCACCACCACTTGCGGCATTCTAAAAATTTACGGGGAAAAGAATAAAGGTTACAATAGAGGAAGAGACGTTTTCAAACGCACTGACATTTTTCACTATTTGCTATCTGATTTACGTGTACACTCTTATTCCATCCGTTCATACAATCTAATTCGGCTATATTCTTATGATGCGTCATTTTTATTCGTTCATCACATCCATTTCAGGTACATTCTAATTCTTATTCGTTCATCCAATCTAATTCAAGTAGATTTATAATCCTATCTGTTCATTCAATCTAATTCAACCGATTTGCGTCAGTTGACGACGTACCTTGCACTGTTTTTCAAGGGCATTTATCTTTGCTTGAAGAGTGGCCAAGATTCCAGGCGAACACTGGAACTGCAATTCATACAAAAAAGGTTTTCTTAGTGAAGACTCACGAACGTGTGCTTCTTTATAAACAAATATCTTTCAAAACCTAAAGTAAATTCGGGGAAAAACTTTAGCCCAAAAACGCTTCTGTGACGGGAGAAAGATCACAGATCATGGAATTCCGGGAAACGAGTCAGAGAAAAACCACAGGGGAGACCAATTTAGATAAAAGTGAAATGTTGAAATAAAATCGGAAAAATGAATTACTTTAATTTTTTTTTCCCCGATTTTTTCAACCTTTACTTTACATTCAAATATTTGATATGACCACTACTCTTCTGACGATGCTATGATAAGACTGGCTTACCGGAGTTGGTGGACAGGTTCCAGGTTCACCCTTCGGTCCCTAGGTAAAATGATGTAAATCTATTGAGCACGTACAGCGAATAGACCCCTTGCACTGAGTCCTGAGAGGATTTGTTCTGGGGGACAAAACAATGGATTTTTTTTACATAAGAAAAGACGGTCTATTGTTTTGTTCCCCAGAACAATTCCTCTCAGGACTCAGTGCAAGGGGTCTATATACTTATTCAAGTAAGAGTTAATTACCTCGAACGGAGGCAATAAGCCATATACATCCCGAGGGCCGCAGGCCCGAGGGATGTATAGGCTTATTGCCGACGTTCGAGGTAATTAAGTATTTTATTTATCAATTGAGAAGGTTTTCTATCAAATGTTGCTCATTATAAATGCGAACGGTCTATGTAATGTTTAATAAACGAGCATTATTAATGAGTTTTCTAAATATAGTTATTAACCGGGTTAATAACTATATATTGACCTCGCATTTATAATGAGGGTTATAACAAAAATAAAGCCTTGTGAATAACAAAGAAAACCGTGTCAATTGATAAATAAATCAAGTTAGTTACTCGAAAAACTTAGTTTACAAAGGTGCGACCGATAAGAATTATGGGTGTCTAATTTTTTCTCATGTTCTTAGCACTTTCATGAGAATGTTTGCCGAGGCCATCATTACTATGGCAACTTTGAAACATACTCGAGGCTATACAGTGAAGGCATTTAACTCATGAAATAGAAATAAATACTAGTCAACGTGTAATAGTCAAATAGACACAAAAGAAAACAATGGAATTATGGTCTACAAATGTGTATTAGTCTAATATCTATTTCACTGGTTCAGTGACTTCACTATTCGTACGATGCTTTAAAGTTTGCATCTCGCTGATGAAGAGTTCTGCTTGGAAGGTGCTCCCATGATCGTCAGTCTTTGATGGTCTCACCTTTCGGCTTCCTTGTTGACTAACGTTTAACTTTATACTAAGTGCTATATGATTCTGTGAAATAAGTACTATACATATATAATTCTGAGTTTATATAGCTCTTTCGAGCGTTATTTAGCTCTCGCGCTTCTATGGTGGCGGGTGAGTATAAGTAGATTAGTATTTATTCATTTAGCATCAATGTGGTGATATCGCGTACCTTGCTTCCTTGAGGGCCTGGGGCACCATTGGGGCCAGGAGGACCCTGAAGATGAAGTAAAAGGAAATGGACATGCATAACTTGGAATTAATATTATTATTGGCAAAAAATTCAAAATCGTGGCTCAAAATATGTTGTTATAAGAGTAAAGTACGAACGTGTACAAAGCGTTGGTGGTCAAAAAATGCACTTTTTTATTTGAATGTGTGTCGTGTGTCGAACTGAGAAGTTTACGAGCTGATTATATGGTAGAGATGATCAAAATAGATCATGAGAAAATTCACAAGAGTCTTTTATTTTATTGCAATTGCGTTGGTGTAAGAGTACCTTTGGACCTGGTTTTCCTGCGGCACCATCCTTTCCCTTCAGTGCGAGGGTCATAAGGTTCTGCAATAAACAAACAGAATTATCGAGTCATTTCGCCCAACAGTAACATCTATAGTTCATCATGATCAGTTGAAGCAATGGAAGAATACTATTTGACTTTGACCATTTTAGTAATAAACCAAGCATAACTTTATCCCCACCATGGTTTACACGGTACGATTTTCCTCACATAATGCAGACAACTGCACAAATTGTTTCGTGCAAATCGACCGTTCAAATTGTTTATGGAAGCTAAAACTTTGCGTCAGCATGTTGCGTGTTGCCAGAAAGAATTCCTTGACTTGCGTTTCAGCTTATAAGCATTCCACAGGAGACAGGAAATGACTCCAATGAGACCAAGCAATCATATGGTTTTATATTGAATGCAAAAGGATTTCTCTCCTCTTACTTGTTTAGGTTTGCATGTCGGTCCGGTACATGGCGGACCACCGCTAGGACCCTTGCTAGCACCTCCTGCTCCACCCTGTGTGACTTGCGCTTGGGTTGGTCCCTGAGAAGGTTTCTTTTGCTATAAACATGGAACGTTAAAGTTATTTCTCTCGTTTTGTAAAATACCACTATGTTCTTTGATTATAGCCCTCCGTTATTCAGCCTCAATTCATCGTCAAAATATTCACAAATCATGCCAACGTGAAGGTATACAATGCACAACTTCAGCAATACACACTTTGAAAATCCAAACCTCAATGTAAAACATGAATATTCGACAAACATCGAAGAACCAACGGAGAATTAGAAACCAGACCACTAGCTTGCTACTTACTGTATTTGCTCCAGTTTTTGGAGCGGTTGGTGATGGCTGCGAGGGACTGAGTCCAGGTTTGCGCGTTGGCCCAGCTGCACCTGCACCACCAGGCCCTTGGCTGGCTGACGTCCCTTGTGTGGCGGCACCACTCTGCCCTGCTGTGGGCTGATAAATATACAATGAAGGGTTTAAAGTAAACCAAAAATAAGTGTCAATCAATAAAAATTGAGCAGAAATTCTTACCATACTGGCGATAACCATTTGTGGAGTCTGAGAGTTCGTCCCAGGTGCTTCTTTTGTATTCGTGACTGAATAGGAGCCAGTTTTTTCAGATCCAGCAGACTTTCCCCATTCGCACTCGCGGACGCAGGTATTAATAGATACGTGCCATCTGGGTTGGCTTTCATTGTGTATTTTTGTGCCAATACATTAGTAAATAAAAACATAAGGCTGACCAGATGTGTCAGGTAAGCTAGGTGAATCAGCTCCATGGACGAGACGAAGAGCTGACGGGTTCTTTAGTTCTACGTTGGAAATCTTAAACCCGTGAATTAAATCTTGATAGGCTTCATCTGCCCTAATACAATAGAAAAATCAAGAGAAAAGATTAAGGACGACTGAGGCAATGACGATGATGGGTAGGGAACAGTGATTCTCGTATAAACTACTCTCCATGCTGTTCGAACAGAAACCCACTTCAAAACCGTCTGTAAACATTCTCCCCCTTTTTTGAATTTTATATCTTGTATGTTATATACAGTCAATGTCATTAACGTTGTCCACCGAAAAAAGACATTTACACATTAACACATTTAGATATATTACCTGTACACATTTAGACATTTACACATTTACACATTTACACATTTACACATTTACACATTACACATTTACACATTTACACATTTACACATTTACACATTTACACATTTACACATTTACACATTTACACATTTACACATTTACACATTTACACATTTACACATTTACACATTTACACATTTACACATTTACACATTTAAACATTTACACATTTACACATTTACACATTTACACATTTACACATTTACACATTTACACATTTACACATTTACCACATTTACACATTTACACATTCACACATTCACACATTTACACATTTACACATTTACACATTTAATTCACATTTACACATTTACACATTTACACATTTACACATTTACACATTTACACATTTACACATTTACACATTTACACATTTACACATTTACACATTTACACATTTACACATTTACACATTTACACATTTACACATTTACACATTTACACATTTACACATTTACACATTTACACATTTACACATTTACACATTTACACATTTACACATTTACACATTTACACATTTACACATTTACACAGTTACACACATTTACATTACACATTTACAACATTTACACATTTTACAACATTTACACATTTGACCACAAGTACACATTTACACATTTACACATTTACACATTTACACCTTTACACATTTAAGACAAAAGAATATCACGTGTTTCCTCGAACGTCTGGGCATAATGAACAAACGCGTGCAATACAATTACTCCGTCTTCAATCCTCACTAAATGGTCAGGCATTCTGGATTTTCGATTCACGAGTTGAATTTACATTTAAAGTTCAGGTTGACGCCAAGAGGCAAAACAAATACATAATGAAACCACGTGATATTTCTTTTAGTCTAATGTCTAAATGTGTAAGTGGTATATGTGTAAATGTGTAAATGTCTTTTTCGGTGGACAACGTTAATGGCATTGACTGTATGTACTTGGGACAGCTAGAAGATATGTTTTCCAGTCGCATTTTTAACCTTTATATTAAGGTTTAAATGGGCATTATTATGTCAATTCTGCATACTGGCGTTTGCATGCACGTGCAGTACCCGTTCCAGTCATACCAAAATTAGAGACCTTTAGCATCAGGTTTACCGCTAACCGCTAGAAATCTGGCCCAGAGACGCGCCCCCCCTCAGCATCAATGAAATTCAATATGGCGGCTCTTCCAGCAATACACTTCGTTATGACCGAAAATTTGACCGAAAACGCCTGACGTCGAACTGCAGTTTGGGTTTGCGGTACCTAGCAAGAACGTCGCGCTAAAGGGCTCTATTGACTCTTTCAATGTTTGCCGTTTCTTCTTAGGTGACTTAACGAAAATGAGACAATCTGCTTGGATTGGAAAGTCGATTATCTATAGCGTTCGGAGCCTGAGTAAAGTAGCGTATCGCATTTTATATTGCACCGAATATTTTCTCGTTTTGGGCCAACAAAACTCATATTTTTATATATGAGAGATGACATGAAAGCTCAGATCAGCAAGCATAACATTTGTTTATTTAAATTCCACAATTGCGTTTGAGGACAAGACCAGAAAATAGTTGTCACCTTGCCTGATTTTGACAGTTTTTTGTATCAACACAAGTTTAAATATTGCTGGTAATAAAAGCTTCAAAACCGATTCAACCAACCAATTCAATACACTGTTATAATCTAAAGAACACGATGGAAAAACTTTTTTAACACTTGCGTAAAATTTAGCATTTTTAAAAGCCCCAATTAACTGCAAAATGGATTCAACTCTTTTGGCACTGGAAGTGGTTTGTCTTTAAGCTATTCATTGTAACCAAAAGTGTTCAACCTAAACAGTGAAGTCATTATAAACTATAGTATTTCTATCACCACCCACTAACTTTAAAACAAACTTCGAGAAATTCAATCATCATAATATCTAAATTAGGAATGAATTTCTAGTTTCATTATCGTCTTTAAATTTTCAGAGTCACTTCTTAAACCTAAAACAAACTTGATCTGTTAGACTGTCGTTTTGGGCGAGCGAAGTATGACCCTGTAGGTAAATTATCCACCTGTAAATGAGCTTTAGTCGGACAAAATATCGATATACATTTAAAAACTCCTTAAAAACTAAATCCTTTAATAACTACTGTTTTTTTGGTCATCACATCGGAGTCATTTATCTTTTAGAAACTGATACTTTTGTACGTATTTCGACTAGCATGGGACCATTTTAGACCGCTTCATGAATCAAGGGAACAAATAGATTGAAACCACGAATGATATGAAAACAGTTCTGGAAGAAAGACGAAAATTCGCGAACATCTGCTGTAACTAACATCAAGAGTCGACTATTACTGCTTTGACTTACCTCAAACTAGGCTCCCAACCACGCGGATATAAGCTGAAATGTAAGACTGAATAAGGTTGAAATCTAAATTGGAAAAAATTATATCACTGAGAATTTATTTTGAACTTTCTCATGAATAATACATGAGCAGAGAGGAGACTGGGATTGAAGCACTTAACAGGTGGCTAGTAAAGACCCATAAACATTAACTGAAGAAACGTTCGGGTTAGTTGTCAATAGTTAAGCTTAATAATTAGTTTACTAGAAAAAATGCATAAATTTGATCTAATAAACCTCTAGTTGTGTGAGAACACCAGAATGAGGTTTTAGGGGCGAAAAAAAAGGGTTACTCGACTGAAAAATGAGTCACGGTATTTAGGGGTCAGCGTGATCATGAAATAAATAACCTTAACGACCGAAGATTTAATTCATGTACACACTATTGATCAGCCATGTCCAAATGTGCGTACAATGCTACAGTTTTGAATTCCCAAATTTATCAGCGTGTATCTGCTTCTGTCCCTTCAATTCCCCTTACGCTAAATAAAGAGATGAACGTTATGTCGATTGACATGATGACAAAACAAAACCAAGAGCAAAAAAAATTTTTATGCAGTTGTACATGGAGTGCCCTTCCATTAAGATCTTAAAACAGTCAACCAGCATTGAGGCTATGACGTCACTGGGATTAGGCTCGATTTTGTGTAGGATTTTCACGTCTTCCAGCTCCAAGTCCGCACTACGGTATTGTTTTTGTTAAGTCTTTGTATTGTTGAAGTATTGCATTCTTTACGTTACCGTTACTTAAAACGTTAGTAAGTACATTTTGACGCTGAAATGAGACTGACATTTTGGGGTAAACGAGGCTGTTTGCAAGGAACTCAGCGGTATTTTTTAAACTCAAAGATCGTTTCTAGCGCTGTGCCAATCCACGTCAATCAAATACAAACTGACTGCATCAGTCCTCAATACTCTGAAACAATCTCGAGGTTGATAGATATATCAGGGCATGGCTAACTTACAGATCGAATTTGGCATGATTGGTTTTATGGTTGGAGCCAAACCGAGAGAGCCCGTCCGAGAAAAACCCAGCTGGAAGCAAGGAAGACCTAACAAACTCTACTAACTTGATTTACTCCATCCTTGATTCCAAGCCATCCCAACGCCACAAAATCCCTATCCTATTGCATTGGCTAAACGCGTATTTGATCACACGCATGCTTGCTCAATTCAATACTTGCTTAAGTATTAGAATATGACGTCTTAAGGAAAAATCAGTGCCACCTTTTTTTAAACTTCAATAATATAATAATATTTTGGAGTGAGCGCCAAAAACTATTTTCTTGAAGAAAGGCTGTTGTACAAGGCTAAGATCTTGTTATTCAGAAAGTTTAACTTGTTTGGAAGTGGAGATGACCGATGAAAGTGGAATCAAAGTGTTAACCCAAAGCAAAATTGTTATTCGAAAATGATGTTTAGGCCTTCATTTTCTTATTTCCCATATATTTTCTATAAAAAAAGCCTGACAAAGCAACATTTTAACACAAATGCAACAAAACATCTTTGTACAATTGAAAATACCGCTTCAAACAGGCATTTTATCATAGTACATCAGTTTCTAACTGTTTAAAAAAAGGTTTTGAGTGTTAACCCAAAACGAAATTGGGATCAAAACTCATACGAAATTATTACAAAGATAAAATTGTTAACAAAATTACAAGAGCCAATAATTTACAATAGTAGTTTAAAAAATAGAAATAAGGAGAAGTGTGTGTGGTTGTCGAAATAGTAAAAAACTTTCGAGTCGACAGCCACCTACTGTGATTGATTAATTTTTTTTTAGACCAAGAGCCGATAAGGAAATATATACATAAATATTTATACTTCATAGATTTCAATAAACAAAGAACAACTACTTACAGTTATGCTTTTAATAAATGAAATAACAAATACTACATACATACATACATTCAATACATATACTATGTTATATTTGCTTAAGGAGGCTGGAAAGCGTTTTGTGCCTTCACATACACTCACAATTATGAACTAAAAAAAATTAATATGGCTATAATATGACAGCAAGTAAACCCAGAAAGCCAAAGACTATAAACCAAAGATCACAATGGACAGGAAAAAATGACGTAAGATGTTGCTATAACAACATCAGAACCCTTGGTATGCCATCAAAAAGGTTTATTTAAAAAATGCATAACTCAGGAACCAAATGGTGAATTTTTTTAAAAACCGGAATATTTCAACTTTGTATCGTAATACATTTGACCAGAAAAGAAAGAGGGAATTCGTAAAAATCAATAAAATTTGTTTAGAATTATAGTTCCCTCTTACAGAAGTTTTTGAAAACATAAACTAAAGCCCTATGCAAAATTTGAAGAAATTTCACCGCAGAATTTTTGATTTTTTCAGTTTGAACAGTAAAATTTATGAGTACAAAATTTTTCCTTTTCTAAGTTCTACGTCATCGGACCTAGAGCGCGCGCGCTCAAGAAAAACCGTTTCGAGCCTCCTTAAGATGAAGCAGATGGAAAAAGATATTTGGAAAAGGAAGGTGACATTTCACTTCGCTATCGTCAAACGTCTTTCAATCCAGGCAAAAAAAAAAAGCAAGGCGGAAATATGATCGTAGTATCTCTGTAATATATTTATCAATCTTAAGATTATTAATTGTCTTACAAAATTAAGGATTCGCTTCGTAGCCACCACTATGGGAAATGGTCCAGTTAGGAAAGTTGGGTGGCATGGGTCCGCGTAGTGCTTTACCGCTCGCTTCTCACCGCTGTGATCAGGGTTCGAATCCCAGCTCAGACTGGATCATATTTAGTTGAGTTTGTTTGATGTGTTGTCTCTCCCTTGCCAGAGCTGGGCTTTTTCTGGGTTCTCCCTCTACGAATATCAACATGAGAGAGAATGTAGTGGTGTGTGTTGGAGAGAACCTCACCGGAAGAGCCCCGCGGTACACGGGGAGTTCCAGGCTGGGATGTCTCAGCGCCTCAACCTCGTTGGTACGCAACTAAGTCTTCGGCCCCCGCCCCATTCGTGGTCCCCTGCGCCTCCTCGCTCCTTGCCTATCTCACCCTAACTGC
>WHPX01001408.1:0-20014 GCA_011057435.1 Actinia equina
GGACGTTTAAAAAATTCCCTCTGTTTTGGGGCGGACCATGCACACAATAAACCAAACTAAAACTAAAAGAAACACAGGCTCAATACAGCTTTGCCATTTGGATAACGGCAAAAATGAGAAAAAAAGAAAGTTCAGCAATCGAAAAGGGATTGAATTCTGTTACAAGGCATCCCTTGGGGCATCAATGTGCTATTTCAAGAGAAAAAACAGGGGGGGGAACCAAACGTGAGGAGTGATTTTGTGGTTTGGTTCAAATACATTATCCAATAGGAAGGGCAGAAAGGACAAGTCCCAGGGGGGGGAATGCTAGCGGTGTTCCAATTTTGTCCAACAAGATGGCGGCCAGTTTCGCTTGGATTTTCCGATGTAGGATAATGAATCCTCTTTAGTCGAAAGAAAAGAAGGTAAAAATTTCTTGTATACCTAGGGGGTCCCATTTCATTAGTCATTGAAGTTTATTTACGTTTCCTGCAAAAAAAACTATGGAAACGTTCTTGCTGGCCCCAAAAAGGGCAGTTATTTTGGTCTTTCGTTGTTTATTCCACGCCCGCAGGAAGGGCAGGTTTTCTTGTTACCTGAAAATGTAAACAATAATTAAGGTAGGCTCTTTTCTTTATTCAACATTTCAGGGTTTTTCAAAATTTTTTATCCTGAGACCGTAGTTTATAGTTTTATTATCTAAATTTTCTAAAAAAATATAAAATGGGGGGAACCCAATGTGGGGGGACCCATGTTTAAGCACTATATTTCATTTTTTTGTTTTGAGGGGTGATTTTAATATCATTTGGCGCAAAAAATGCGGTTGGTTTGCCCATGTGACAAAAAACCACCCGGGCATTTTTTTCGCATTTTGTGGCAAGGGCCCGGTTCGCAGATAAGTACTATAAATGTATTTTTTCACAAACCGTGGGTTTGGTACAAACACAAACTGTTGTTTTTGTTTCTTATCTACATAGTAAAATTTTCAACCACATGGAGGGGGGGGAGATAGAAGGTTATAAGAGTCGTGAAGCGTGGGGTTTACTCCAATGGAAACACTCAAACAAACGATTGAAGAAAACCCAAGACGCCATTATCAACAAGGTCATCAACAAGAAAACCACTTTTTTCCAGTTAATTCAACCAGAACACCTAAAGTCTGTTTGGCCCTTTTTTATGATATATATCGTAGTTACCATCCCTCTGTTTAAACTCATTGGGATTTATGATTCATATTATTGTAGTTCCCATTCCCCTCTGTTTATAACCTATAGTCTATGATGTTATATTATTGTAGTTACCATCCCTATGTAAACCCTATTAGTCTAATTATACAGTTGTTCATTGTAGTAACCATACCTCTGTTAAACTCTATTAGTCTATTATGCAATTATAATTGTAGTTCAGCCTCCCCTTGTTTTATAATATATTAGTCTATTTATCCAAATGTCATTTTCGTCACCATCCCCTTTGTTATATCTTATTAGTCTAAATTATGTAAATATATTTTTAATTACACCCACCCTGGTTATCAATCTTTTAGTCTATTTATGGCCAAATATTCCTTGTACTTACCCTTCCCCCTATTTATAAACTCTATTAGTATATTTATGCCATGATTATGTAGGTTACCATCCCCCCTATTTATAAAAATCTATTAGTCCTTATGCAAAACATTGTAGTCACCATCCCCCTGTTTTAATCTATTAGTCTATTTATGCAAATATCATTGTAGTACAAAGCCCTCCTGGTTATAATTCTAACTTAATATCTACTTAGCAAATATCCTCATGTCAGAAGCCACCCTAGGTATAACGTCATTAGATGTTTATAAAAAAGATCATCTGTACTACATACCCCTCTGTTATAACTCTATTAGCTCTATATATGCAAAAGTAATTATAGTCACCATCCCCTTTGTTTATAACCCATAGTCGATTTATGCAAATTCATTGTAGTACAAAACCCTCCTGGTTATTAATTCAACTAATCTACTTGCAAATAGCCTCATAGTTAGAAGCCCCTAGATTATAACTTATTTATCATATGGAGCAATTATGTAGTTACCAATTCCCCTCTATTATAAACTCTATGTCTATTATTCAAATATCTGTAGTTTACCATCCCCTCTGTGATAACTCGATAGTCTACTTATGCAAATGGCATGGTAGTTACAATCCTTTTGGTATAACTCTATAGGAATTAGGATAATATTTTTCCTCGGTACAAAGTTCTGTAGGTTATTACGTCACTTAGTTTACTAATAATACAAATAAGCTTTTAGTTGCATAAACCCCAATTTGTCTTCTCTTATAAATGCCTTGTACTAGATAGTCTGTGGTTATTACCCTACTAGTCTACTGATGCAAATATCCTTGACTTACCATCTCATCCGGTTATACTCTATTAGTCTATTTATGCAAATATCAGTTGTAGTTACAAGCCCTCCTGGTTATAATTCTATAATCTACTTATGCAAATATCCTCATAGTGAGAAGCCCGCTAGGTATAACTCTCATTGGTATACTTATGCAAATTATTGTAGTTACCACCCCTCTGTTTATAACGCTATTAGTTCTATTTAGGCAAATATCATTGTACTACCATCCCCCTATTTAAAACTCTATTAGTCGAGTTATGATCATATTATTTGGTTACCATCCCCTCTGTTATAACTCTATTATGTCTATTTATGCAAATATCATTGTAGTTACAAGCCCTCCTGGTTATAATTCTTACTAATCTACTTATGCCAAATATCCGCATCTCTAGTCCCCAGAAGCCACTGGTTATAACCTATTTCGTCTGTTTATAAAAAGATCATTGTACTTAACATCCCCTCTGTTTTTTGAACTTATTGTACTCTATTTATGCAAATAACATTGTAGTCACACCATCCCCTTGGTTTATAGCTCTATTAGGTCTATTTATGCAAATATCATTTAGGTTACAAGCCCTCACGGGGTTAAGTCTACATCTATTATGCAATATCTCATAGTCAGAAAGCCCCCCTAGATATAACTCTATTAGTTATTTATAGACATATTATTGTAGTACCACCCCCTTGTTTATAACTCTATTAGTCTATGTATTCAAATAAGAATTGTATTTAACATCCCGCTCTGTTATAACTCTATTAGTCTATTTATGGAAATATCATAGTAGATAGAAGTCCTCCTGGTTATGACCCTACTAATTACTTATGCACATATCCTTGTACTTACAAGCCCTACTGGTTATAAACTCTATTAGTATACTAATGTAAATAATCATGGTAGTCACCATCCCCTCTGTTTATAAACTCTATTAGTCTATTTAGAAAAATATCATTGTAGTATGAAGCCCACTGTATGACTCGTGTTTTATAATGTATTTATTATCAGTGTAGCCTACAGCCCTCTGGTTATAACCTTAGTAGAGTCTATTAATTACGCAAAAATATTATTGTAGTTACAGGCCTTCCTTGTTATAATTCAAACCTAATCTACTATGCAAATACCTCATAAGTTAGAAGCCGCCGAGATTATAACTCTTTCGTATATTTATGGAATATTATTGTAGTTACCATCCCCTCTAATGTATAACTCATTAGTCTATTATTCACAATATCATTGTAGTACCATCCCCTCTGTTTATAAATATAGTAGTCAATTATGAAATTCATTGTAGTATAATCCTTTGGTTATAACTCTACTACGATTACTTATGAAAATAGTTTCCTAGGTACAAAAGGTTCCTAGGTTATTACGTCACTAGTTTACTAATTAATACAAATAGGCTTTTAGTTGCAACCCAATTTGTCTTCTCTTATGAAATATCATGTGTACTTAGAATCGTCTGTGGTTTATTACCCTACTAGTTTACTGATGCAAATATCCTTGTACTTACCATTCTATCATGGTGATTAAACTCTATTAGTCTATTTATGCCACAAATATCTTGAGTTACAAGACTCCTGGTTATAATTCTCTAATCTACGTAGGCAAATATCCTCATAGTGAGAAGCCCGCTAGGTTACTTAACTCTATAGTTAATAAATGCAAATCTTATTGTAGTACCACACCCTCTGTTTATAAAAATATATTAGTCTATTACTGCAAAAATATCCTTGTACTACCATCCCCCTATTTAAACTCTATTAGTCTATTATGATCATATTATTGTAGTTTACCATCCCCTCTGTTTATACTCTAGTAGTCATTTACGCAAGATTCCATTGTAGGTTACCAAGCCATCTGAGTTATAATTACTAATCTTACTTATGAAAATATACTCTATAGGCAGAAGCCCCTAGGTTATAACTCGATTAGTCTGTTTATAAAAATAGCATTGTACTACCATCCCCTCTGTTTTTTAACTCTATGACTATTTATGCAAAAACATTGTAAGTCCCATCCCCTTTGTTTTCTAGGCTCTATAGTCTATTTATGCAAATTAATTTTAGTTACAAGCCCTCCTGGTTATATTCTAATAATCTTATATGCAAATATCCTCATAGTCAGAAGACCCTAGATTTATAACTCTATTGGTCTATTTATGTCATATTATTTGTAGTGACCACCCCCTCTGTTTATAACTATATTAGTTATTTATTCAATATCAGTGATTTACCATCCCCTGTTATAAATCTATTAGTTTGTAGACATTATCATAGTAGATAGAAGTCCTATGGTTATGACCCTACTAATCTACTTATGCAAGACCTTGTACTTACAAGCCCTCCTGGTGAAACTCATAGTCTGAATAATGTAATATCATTGTTGTAGCACACACCCCTCTGTTATAACCTCTATTAGTCTATATGCACAATATCATTGTAGTATGGAAGCCCACATGGGTTATGACTCTGTTCTTATACAGTATTTATTATCATTGTAGCTACAGCCCTCCTGGTTAGAACATTAGTAGTCTCTAATACGCAACTAATTATGTAGTTACATGCCTTACTGGTTAGAATTCAACAATTACTTATGCAAAATTCCTCTAGTTAGAAGCCCCTAGATTATTTATAACTCTATTAGTATATTATGGGAAATCTTCATTGTAGTTACCATACCCGCTATTCTAACTTGTATAGTATATTATTCAAATATTCATTGTAGTTACCATCCACTCTGTTTATAACTCTATTAGTCTACTTATGCAATGTCCCTTGTAGTTATAATCCCTTTGGGTTATAACTCTACACGTACTTATGAAAATATTTTTCCTAGGTACAAAAGTCTAGGTTATTCGTCAGCTAGTTTACTAATTAATACAAATACGCTTTTAGTTGCAACCCAATTTGTATCTCGTATAAATATCCTTGTACTTGAATGCTCTGGTTAATTACCTACTATCTACTGATGAAAATATCTTGTATTACCATCTCTTCTGGTTATAAATCTATTAGTCTATTTATGAAAATATCATTGTATCTGAAGCCCAGACACCTGGTATGACATCGTTATATACATGTATTTAGGATCAGTGTAGCTACAAAGCCTCATGGGTATACCTTAGTAGTCTATAGTTGCAAATTGTTATGTAGTTAAAGGCTCCTGGTCTATCTCTATTAGTTTATTTATGCACATATCCTTGTCTTACATTCCACAGGTTGATCACTCTATAGTATATTCATGCAATATCCTTGTATTTAAATCCATCTGCTTAACTCTATTAGTCTACTTATGCAAATATTATTGTAGTTACAATCCCCCTCTGTTGATAACCTCTTTAGTAATTATGCAAATAAATGATAGTCACCGATTCCCTTTGTTTATAACGATATTAGTATACGTATGCAAATATTATTGTAGTACCATCCCTCTGTTATAACTCTATTAGTCTACTTTGCAAAAAAATTGTAGTCACCATCCCCTTTGTTAAACTATATGAGTCTACTTATGCAAATTTATTGTAGTTACCATCCCCTCTGTTTTCACTCTATTAGTATTGTATGCAACATATACATTGGAGTTACAAGTCTCCTGGTATAATTCTTAACTTATATACTATGCAAATATCCTCATAGTCAGAAAGCCCATAGGTTTATAATCTATTAGTCGTTTATAAAATATCATTTGTACTTACCACCCCTCTGTTTTACCTATTACTCTTTTATGCAAAAGTATCTTGGGAGTTTTACAATTCCCCCCTGGTTTTTATTTTATTTTACTATTTAGGCAAATATCCTTGTAGTTACAAGCCCTTCTGTTATAATCTACTAATCTACTTATCTGCAAATTAAGCCTCATAGTCAGAAGCCCCGAGATCTGTAAACTCATTAGCTATTTATGGATCATATTAATGTAGTGCCAACACCCTTATGTTTATAACTCTATTAGTCTTATTTATTCAAATTATCATGTATTTACCCATACCCTAGGGTTTATAACTCTATTAGTCTATTATGGAAATACATAGTAGATAAGAAGTCTCTGGGGTTCGGACCCTACTATATCTACGTATGCAAAAATATACTTGTAGCTTAAAGCCCTACATGTTATAAACTCTATTAGTCTACTAATGAAATAATCAATTGTACTTACCCATCCCTACTGGTTTATAACCCTAATAGTCTACTGATACAAGATACCTAGTATCTAGAGGTCCCTTGTGGACTCATTATCATTGATAAGTGAGAAAAAGTACCTATGTTACAGGTTTGTAAAGAAAGAAAAGTAAGAGGAAAACACCAATAGAAGTTCATTGTCCGTGAGGAGTTGTATATTGATACAAGATCCTCTAATTTGCATAAACTTAAACTTCAAATTTTCTTAGCCAAATTCATTTGATCTTAAAATATAGTAGAACATGATCGTATACATTTAGACGTTTGTCATAATCTAACAATAATGAGTGCTGTGTGTATCAGATAAAACGATATCTTCTTCGGCTCGTGGTTGTATATCTCTGATCCTAGTAATAGAGGAATGGTTAGCGGAAACCTTATTGTTATAGGTCTTTGTTCATTTTGATGTTGAACCGGTCTTGACCGTGCAACAATGTTTGATTTAGCTCATCCGGAAATTGCCAAAAATAAGTAAACTAAAACTGGTTCGAGGGATTATTGTAAGGAATATTCAAATATTCTTATAAATCTTAAGTATTTGAACTAGCTGCAAAAAGAAAGATCATATATCAATATATTCAAGTTTTAATGGAACTAGTAAAGGTCATCCAAAAACCATGGCTGAGGCTCTCAAAAGGTATGTAAGAAGTAAGGTAATATGATTTTGAAACTATTACCTTGTTATCAGGGAAATATTGTTAAAAAAGGTGCTCAAGGATATTGCATTTGGGCTATATAGATGTGCTTGAAATCAAATGTTTATGAAATCAAACGAGTTCCAATAATGTTATGCACATAGGCTTATTTTTGCGGTGTGCAATAATTAAGGCAATAGTTTATTGTTGTGAGAAGAGAATGAGTGGAGAACGACTGGTGCTTGGTGAGTTGATATGTGGGAGTATCGGAATGTGCGATAATTAGCAACGGTACGCATCGGTTAACAAAAGCGAGATATTAGATATAGCTGTATTGACGCCGAAGTTTACTATAAGTGTCATCATGCAGCGATCAGATATATATAGCAGCTTCATAGGAGGACTATGCCTGATTAGTTTGAAGTTATTGATTGAGTACTTTGGGTGGTGTTACTTTCCTGGGGTGATACGGACGGACTTAAGAATATCAACTAATGCACAGTAACTTGCGTCTCATGAAGTGTAGCCAAAAACTAGTAATAATGGCCATCCCTTATGTATAAGGTTCTCCATCGTTCATTGTTACTAGCACGGACCAATTTTTTGAGCAGTTCAAATGCCAAGTAGCCAATTGTATTTAGTGTGCATTCATAATCTATTCATAACTCATAATATCTTCCCCTGATTTCCACCGCTTCTAGCATGGGTAGCTTTGTATTGCCCACAACATCTACAAAGGGGGACAAGGATTGTGTGATCTTTTGTCAGTTCTTCCCGTCATGCGCGTGCATTTTGGATGTATCATCTTCAGTGTATAATAAGAATGTCATTGCATGGCAATAGATGGTCTACCTAAGTACATGGACATGGTAACTTCATTGTGTATCTTGGGGCCTTTGTTCCCTATCTTTTATTTGTCTCAGGATTCTTAATGATCAGTGTCCTATGAACATTGCATGTTCGTCATATAGCTGCCTTAGCTCTTGATAAAAAACAACAAATGACAGTGTTGCTAAACCTGAAAAATAAGTGTCCAAATATTAGGGACACTTGACATCTAAAAAAATATCTATTAAATAATAAATAACTACACTCATTATCAAACAAAAAAACCCATTTTTAATGCTACTTATTTCTCTCTTGCTTGTACCACCCATTTCTCCATAAGTAGTTTGATTTCCTTTCCATGACAGGATGATTGGCTTTGTGAACTAAACTTAGCATTGCGGTTGGAAACTGAGCATGGAAGCTTTGCAAAAGACTGCATTGTTTAAAGAATGTTCTCCAAACACTGGAACTTAGCTGTAATTATATTGAGAACGATGATACTGATCCTTCTTCGCAGGTATTGTTTGACTATATTAGTAGAGTCATCACCAACATCAACAATCATTCTTATCATCCTCATTATAATCATCACCATCACATCAACATCCATCATTCTCATTTTGATTATCCAACCATTATCATCATCACCATTTTCTCATCGTTCATTTATCCCATCATCATATTTTCATCCACCTCATTATTTGATTAGAGATTGAAAATGGCTTCAATGTGTCATGTTGCTGTATTAGATTCCTGGTCTAGCATTGAATGGCTTCCAGGGTAATGTTACTGATTATAGATCCTGAGGATAGAGCATTTGAAATGGTTCCATGGGTCATGTTTCTAAATATTGATTCCTGAATATCGCATTGAATGGCTTCAATGTGTCAGGTTATCAATATTGATTTCCTGAGATATAGCATTGAAATGGCTCCATGTGTCCTGTTTCTTAAATTTGATTACTGAGATAGAGCATTGAACTGGCTTTCATATGTCATGTTACTAAATGGATTTTGAGATATAGCATTGAATTGCATAGTTCGTGTTTTAGGATTGCGGATTCTCGTAGCGTGTCTTTGTAGCGCGCTACAGCGCGACAGGCCACATTTCCGTGTACGTAGTCCGATAGACTGTTTTCTTAGTATTCGAACTGTCTTTCTATGTACGATGTAGAGTATGGCTCTCGGCTTCCAATTCTGAACAAATGCTACGACCCCAAACATAAAAACGCTACAGCCATAAAAACGCTACAAACCATAAAAACGCTAGAACATACAAACGTACAAAACGCCTACAACCATACAACCAACACCAACGCCTACAAACGATACCAGCGCTACAACCAATACAAACGCTAACAACGCTACATACAAACGCTACAGCGCTACCAAACGATACAACCATACAAAACGCTACAACCATCCAAAGATACAACCATAAAAACGCTACAGCGCGGATACAAACGCTACAACCCTAAAACGTACAAACGCTACAACCAGACAAACCATACAAACGCGCCAGCGCTACAAACGTACAACCATACAAAGGGCTAAACCATACAAACGATACAACCATTACAAACGCTACAACCATACAAACGCTACACACATACAAAGCTACAACCATACAAACGACTACAACCCATCAAACGGATACCAAACGCTACAAACATACAAACCATACACAAACGATACCGCGCTACAACACGCTCAACCATTACAACGCTACAACATACAAACGCGACAACATACAAACGCTACAATCATACAACACGCTACAAACGCTACAAAAATAAACCATACAAACGCTAAACAAACGCTACAGACGCTACAAACCATCCCAAACCGCTACAACCATACAAACGCTACAACCATAAAAAAAACGCTACAACCATTCACAAAA
The DNA here is from genome assembly GCA_011057435.1 of Actinia equina. Taxonomy (NCBI): domain Eukaryota; kingdom Metazoa; phylum Cnidaria; class Anthozoa; order Actiniaria; family Actiniidae; genus Actinia; species Actinia equina. Next base: position 9,898 of record WHPX01001408.1, read on the forward strand.
CGCTACAATACATAGAAACGCTACAACCAACAAAACCTCCAACCATACAAACCGATACAACCATACAAAAGCTACAACATACAAAACGTACCAAACGCTACAGCGCTACAACCTAACAAACGCTACAAACATACAAACGCTTACAACCATACAAACGCTACAGCGCTAAACCATTACAATACAAAAGCTTACAACCATTACAAACGCTACAACCAATACAAACGCTACGCGCTACAAACCATACAAACCATACAGCGCTAAACAATTACGCTACAAACGCTACAGCGCAAAAGCTAACAGCGCTATACAAAAAAACAACCATGCAAACCGATATACAACCAGACAAACCTACAACCATACAAAGCTACAACAGATACGCTACAACACCATGCAAACGCTACAACATACAAACGCTTTAACATCCATACAAAAACGCCTACAACCATACAAACGCTACAACCATACTAAAAACGCTTTACAGAACCATACAATACGCTACAACCATACAAACGCTTTCCTAAAACCATGCATAACGCTACAACCATACAAAAGGATTCAACCATACAAACGCTACAACTACAAACGCTACAGCGCTACAACCATACAAACGCTACACACAACCATACAAACGCTACAACCATTACAAAACGCTTATAACCTTACAAACCTACCACCATACAAAACCACACATTAAACGTACAAACCAATAACAAACGCTAAAACCATGCAAACGCGCTACTACACACGCTAACAAACCATACAAAACGCTACAACCTAAAAAAGCTTACAGCGATATACAACCATTACAAAAACGCTACACCCTACAACGCTCTAAAACATACAAATCTACAAAAATTACAAATACGCTAAACCCATCCAAACGCTACAGACTGTACTTAGTACAACCATACAACGCTACAAACCATACAAACGCTACAAACCATACAAACGCTACGCAAGCGCTACAAACATACAAAACGCTACAGCAGCTAACATACGGAAAGCTACAAACGCTACAGCGCTCAAACGCTCAAACCGAAAACGCTAAACCATCAAACGCTAACAACCATGCAAACGCTACAACGCTACAACCGCTTACAGCGCCTCAAACGCTACAAAACGCTACAACAATACAAACGCTACAACCATACAAACGCTACAACCATACAAACGCTACAACCATGCAAACGCTACCACATGCAAACGCTTCAACCATACAAAAGCTACCAACCCATCAAACGCTAAAACCATACAAACGCTACAACCATACAAACGCTAAACCCATACAAAACGCTACAGCGCTACAACCATACCAAACGCACAAACCATCAAACGCTACAACATACAACCGCTACTGCCCTAAAACAATACGGAACTACAAAAAAAGCTACAGCGCTACAAACAGCTACAACATGCAAACGCAAAACCCTACAAACGCTACAACCATACAACGCTACAACGCGCTACAACACAGCAAACGCTACAGCGCTACAAACGCTACAACCATGCAAACGCTAAAACCATGTAAACGCTAAAACGCTACAAACGCTAAACGCTACCAATGCAAACGCTACAAACGACAGCGCTACAAAGACGCTACAACCTACAAACGCGACCACCGATACAAACGCTACAACCATACAAAACGCTACAACCAACAAACGCACAACGCTTACAAACGCTTACCATCAGCGCTACAAAACGCTACAACCATTGCAAACCGTACACAATACCAACGCTACAACCACAAACGCTACAAACGCTACAGCGTACACCATACCAAACGCTACAACCATACAAACGACTGACCAAAACGCACAACCATACAAAACGCTACAGCGATACCACAACCCATAACAAACGCTAAAAACAAAACCATCCCAAACGCTACAACCATACAAACGCTACAACGCTAACAAACGCTACACCAATCCAAACGACAAAGCTACAGCGTACCATACAACGCTCAAACCATCAAACGCACAACCATACAAATCGCTACAACCATACAACGACCATACAAAACGCTACAACCATACAAACGCTACAAAACCATCTACAAACGCTAAACACAAACCACAACATGCTAAACGCTACAAACCATACAACGCGCTACAAACCTAGGCTACATCCACGCCAACCTACAAACATACAAACCATACAAGCTACAAACGCTACAGCGCTATACAAACGACTTACAACCTACAAACGCTACAACGCTACCAACGAACTAAAACCTACAACCGCTAAAACCATAAACGCTACAACCAATGCATAAAACGCACGCTACAACCAAACAAACGCTAACACCATTTAGCTACAACATACAAAGCTAAAACCATACACACGCTACAACCATACAAAACGCTACAAACGCTACAACGCTCTAGAAAACATACCGAACGCTTTAAAACCATACAAACGCCTAAAACCATACAAACGATACCTAAATTTTTTTTTTGCAAACGCTACAACCATTCAAACGCTTAAAACATACAAACGCAACCACCATACAAACGCTACAACCATATCAAACGCTACAACCATACAAAAAAAGCTACAACGCATACAAACGCTAACAACCATACAAACGCTTCTTACAAACACAGCGCTACAAACCATACAAACGCTTACAACCAACGTACAAGATACAAACGCTACAGCGCTACAAACGCTACAGTCAACATACGTACACGGAAATGTGGCCAAAAGTACAAAGATAAAAACCAGCTGTAACGCGCTACAACAAACAAACGCTACACAAAATTGTATGAAACACGCTAAAGCAACCACTTACACCCCTAACAAAACGCGAGCGCTAAACCATACAACGCTACAGCGATCACAAAACGCCTACAACAATGTCAAAGACGCTAACAACCACAGAAAGCTGACAACGCTAAAACCATACAACCATAGACAAACGATAACCACGACTACAAACAATAACACATCAACCATACAAACCTACCAACGCTAACACCATACAAACCGCTACAACAATACCAAACGCTACAACGCATAACAACGCTAACAACCAATTAAAACAGACTAAAAACCATAAAAACGCTAAAAAAACAACATACAACCGTTACAACAATACCAAACGCTATGCAAACGTCACAACCATACAAAACGGCTACAAAAGCCACACCAACCATAACAACGCTACACAACGCTTTAAACACCCTACAAAACGCTACAACATACCAAACGTAAAACCATGAGAAACGCTACATACAAACGCTATAACGCTACAACCATCAATAACGCTACAACGATACAACTGATACACACGCTACAACGCTACAAACGCTACAGCGCTACCACAGCTACACCTACAAACGATACTGGTGGAACGTAAAGCCAAGCCCACCCAGCTACAAAACGACCGTACAAACGATAAACCCACCATAAAACATCCAACACGCAAGCAAACGCTACAACCATACAAATCGCCCACACAAGATATTTACTGAATGACGCACGTAGAACAACCATTCCTATTATCAACGCTAACAAACGCTACAACGCTTACAGCGCCTACGCTAACAACCATACAAACGATACAAACCGTAACAGCGCGATAACAACCATACAACGCTACACCATACAAAGCTAAAACCATACTGAACCTGACACCATGACAAACGCTATCAGGGTCAAACCTCTCGAAGCACTACAAACTAGCTCTGCAAGTTCAAGAGGCACAAATGGACTGTGGGGACAACGCTAGAGATCTGGACGGAGCCTACAAAGCTCGCTCCACAAAACGCGGGCAACGTACAAAACCATACAAACGAACGCTACAACCACAACATACAAACGCTACAATGCGCTCCCTACAAACGCTACACGATGACCTACAAACAGCACAACATACCAGAAGAAACGCTACAACCATAGAAACTGCCGTGTAACGAACCACACACCATTTCAAAAACTCTAAACTGACTCGACACCGCTAGTAAAACATAACGCTGACAATCCAAACAAACGTATAACAACGCATACAAACGCTACAAAACAGAATCGCACCTACAAGGGGCTACAGTAAACGCTTAACAACCAATCACAAACGCTACAGCACAGTCCTAACCAACCATACAAACGCTACATCTGCTAAAAACACAATAACAAAACGATCAACAAATTACAAACGCGACAACCATTAAAGCGCACAAAAGCGATTATACGCTACCAGCGGACATACAACGCTACAAAAGCCATACAAACCGATAACCATACAAGCGCTACAGCGCTTGATTTACAAAACAGCCTAGATACAAACGAGACCCATACAGCGAAGTAACAAACCTTACGAAACGCTTACTCATAACCGCATACGCTAATCACAGACTAAGTACAACACCATATCCAAACAGCTAACAACCATAAGCGAAGAAAAAATCTGACTACAAGCCTAACTCAATACGTCTAATCAAACATTACAACGCGTTAACTAACATATATCAAACGCTATTAAAACCAATTAAACATACATAACGGCAAAAAAACCGCGTACCAAACGCTACAAGACATACAAAGCGCCCTACAAAAACGCTCGAAACCATTGAAATTAAGTCGCTAAAGCGCTTACGCAAACGCTACAACCATACGAACAGCAAGCGCCCCGTAAAACGATACAGCGCTTACAAAGATACACTACAACCATACCAAAACCGCACTACAGCGTCACGAGACGTTACAATATCAAACGCTACAATCAGCTACAAACTCTACAGTTGTTACATACGCACATAGCAAACTCTAAAAACGCTCACTAGAACAACGCAATAAAGATCTACATACAAACAATACAAACGTACAACCATCGAACTAAGACCATCCTACATGCTGACTAGAGCTAATCCCCAACACATACAAAACGCGCTCACCAACCAACTATTACGATACAGCGCTAACCAAACGCAAACGCTACAACCATGCAAACGCTACAACCCATACAAAACAACTGCTACCGCGTTAGACCCGCTGTACAATACGTAAATTACACAAACGCTACAAACAAATACAAACGCCATACAACAATCCATCTGACAAACGCTCCTAAAGCTAAAACCCGCTACAAGCAATAGAAACGGCTACAACCATACAAACGCTACAAAAACATCTACTAACGGTACAGCCGCTACCAACCAGTACAACGCTAACAGCCACATCGCCGGCCCCCTACAAACGCTGGACAGGGTACAAAGCAAACCAAAAACAAACGCTACAGCGCTAACCACCATGACAAAACGCTCAACCCATATACAGCTTGAATAACGCATACATAACACGACAAACCGGGCTTAAAACGCTACATACACGCTAACAACGACAAAAACGCCTACAACAAGTACAAACGCTACAACCATGCTACAGCAACAGCTACAAACAAACGCCACCCCTACAACCATACAAACGCTACAAACCATACAAACGCTACAGCCATACAAACGCCTAACAACGCTACAAAACATAGAGCGCTGCAAACCGCCAACATACAGATGCTACAACCAAATACAAAACGATTACACTGCTACAAAGAAGCGCTCCAAACAAAACGACTACAAAAAAGCTATACCATCAAACGCTACAGCGCAAACGTACAAACCTATAACAAACATGGAAACAACAGCTAAGCAACGCACCAAACAAAAAAACGCTAACAACAATACAGATACGCTACACGTCTACCACGCTAACAAACGCTACAGTCGCTACAAACGCTACAAACCATAAACAAACGCCTGCAACCATAAGCAAACCAGACAAGTACAACCATACCATACAACGATTCGCTTACAACAACCATGCCGTAGAAAATGAGCTAACTACTACAACCCATGAAAGCGCTACAACCATAGAAACGCTATCAAACCATACCAAACGCTACACACCATACAAACGCTACACCCATCGAACGCCCTCCAAACGCTACCGGGCCCTACCAACGCACTTACACCATACAACGCTAACAGATTGCGCTATTAAACAAACCAGAAAATTACGACAACCACCACCGTACAAATGCACGCTACAACCAATACAAAGCCATAAAAGCGCTACCAACGCTACAACCACTACAAACGCCTAGCAACCGCTACAAATCGCCTACAACTGCGCACTACCCCCAACACGCTACAACCATACAAGCTACAAAGATACAAAGCGGGCTACAGCCGCATACTAACCATACACACCGCTACAGCAACCACATACAATCGCTGACATAAACATAAAACGCTCTTACAGATCGACTCACAAGCCCCTACAAACGCTAAAGACATACAAAGCTACAAAACGCTAAACTACAAAACCAGCAAACGATACAGCGCTTACAACAGATACACATACAAACGCTTACAACCATACAAACGCACAACATAAAAAAGCTTACAAACCATGACAAACGATACAACCATCGAAACGTAACAAACCATCCACATGCTATAACCAAGCAAAACATACAAAAACGCTTACCCCATACAACAACTAACACAACTACCCAGCGCTACCAAACGCTACAACCCAGTACCAAAAGCGCTACATACGCAACAAACCCGCGCATACACAAAGACTTCCTTTAGTTGAAAAACCAGGCCTACACGCTTACACAGACGCTTAAGAAAAAACATAACAAACGGCTACAAAAACGGCCGCTACAAAAACCCAGACAATCCATAACAATACGCGGCATTTTACAGCGAGCCGGTACAGCGACACGCCTCTACAAACCAATATAGCAAAAAACGCTACATTAAGCATACAACAGGCTTCAACAAGACATAAACGCTACAAGCTAGGCACAAACGCTACAAATTAACCATATATTTTATTAAACGCTAAAACATACAAAAACGCACTACAACAATAACAAACGTATACCAAAACCACAATACAAACGATACAAACCGCTACAACCAGTAAACAACCATACAAAAACACCGTACAGCGCTAGCAAAACAGATACCCACAACCCATACAAAAAAGCTACAACCATACAAAACGCTACAAAACAATCACATGAACGCTACAGAGATACAAACGAACTACAAAAACCATTGACAAACGCTACAAGACACGCTAGCAACCTACACCATACAAAACGCCTTACAGCGCTACAAAAAAGACGCTCACAAACCATACAAACAACGCTACAAAGCGCTACACACCATACAACCATACAATACGCTTAGGAAGAATAGCACAGAAACGCAGCGCGTACTAAACCACCGACAGAGGTAACGAAAGAAACGCTACACACCTTAGAAGACAAAAATTCATGTCCTTGGTTTTTGTAGCAGACCAAACGCTGACAGCAAGCGCCGGAAAAGAGTTTCAGACAACGCCCAATGTAGCACATACCCAGGCAAAAGAGCGCTGGTAACAACCGAGTAACATATAATCGCCTAACAATAATCCAAATACAAGAGAGACGACAACAACGCGTCACAGAAACATGGGCTAAAAACACATACAAGGCCGTTACAGCGCTGCCAAACGTTTTAAACCCATAGCAAACGCGTACTTAACCATACAAAAACGCTTATCAACGCTACAACGCTAACAACAATATTATAAAAACGCATACAAACATTACCAAACGCTACAAACCATTTACATATATACGCTACACACCCACTACAAAACACGCACAAACGTCCCTACAAACGGCTAACAAACGATACAAACCATGTACAAAAAGCTACACCAACAAACGCTACAACCATACAAGAAGCGCTATAACCTTACAAAAACGCTACAAAAGCGCTTACAAAAACCATACAAACCCATGTACTAAATAAACGGCTACAACAGCTTTACCAGCGCTACATAATCATAACACCACGTACTTAAAGCAAATTCAACTTACAAAAACGCACGCGGCTTACAAAAAGCCTAACACCATAGCCATAAACGCACACATGCCATACACTCGCACTAACACACATTACAACACGCTAACAGCGCTTACAAACGGCGACAACCATAGCAAATACCCGTACAAACGCGGACAACAAGTACACAACCCATACAAACGCGAACAGCGCGAACAAGCAACGCGAATGCACACCACGATACAAAGCCGTAAAACCAGTGACCAAACAGTCATACCAATTACCAGACAAGAAACGCTACAACGCAGACAAAAAAACGCTCAACAACCGTCGCATTCTTATAGGCAAACGCGACAATACCATACAACGGACTACAACCATAAAAACGCTAACAAAACGCTACACAAGTTTACAAATAACAGGTGACGTACAGGAAAAAAAACTCGGGAACTTGGAGCAGCGCATGCGGCTGCGACACAAGCGCGAACAAAAAACAAGATCCATAACGCTGAAACCAATAAACGTTACCAGAGGAAGAACGTCGAGCAATAGGCCGAAGACAAAACGAGGTCAGCAGGACAATTAAGAACGCGTGGACAAAAAACGTCTGTGAAAACGACCAGCCACACTATACTCAGTAACAAACGGGTAACCAAAACATGCTACAGCGCTAACACCAGCCAAACGTACAAACCAATCACAGAAACGCTTATCAACCTTACAAAAACGCGTTAGCAAACCATACAAGACGTCTACATCCATAGATATAAGAGGAAAATCCGGATACAAAATACAGTCCATACACCAAACCGCTTCATTACACCATACAAACGGTCTAGCAAACCATTACAAACGCTACAACCATACAAACGCTTACAACACGCTATACCGCGCTAATCAACACACCAGTACACAAACGTCTAAACCATCACATAAACGCGTACAGACCAATACACAACGCTTTCTCTAAAAAAACCATACAAACCTACAAAAACGTATCGCTACAAGCCATAGACAAACCTATACGTAGGACGCCTAAACCCAAAAACGCTTATTCAGCGCTTAAACCATTACAAAACACGCACGACAACCATACAAAATACCGCACAACCATACATATCTAAACAGCTTACCATAAACGCTTTACAACCTACAAACCATACAATAAACGCTCCCATGCGCTGCAAACGGCTACAAACCTATCACGAAAAACGCTCCCAAACCCATTGAACAAAAACAGCCCTAAAACCAAACCGCTAAAAAACGCTACCAAACCTATCAAAACACGGCATCGACAGCGTACAACAACGCGACAAACCATGCAAAAACCGCTACAACGCTAACAAACGCCTCAACACCCTAAGCCAAACGCTACAAAACGCTTACCAGAGCGCTACACTCCCATTACAAACCGCTACAGCGCTACAACACGCTCCCACACCATGCCCACCGCTACAAACCCATGAAACGCGTAACAACAATTACAAAAAGACGCTCTACAACACATACAAACGCTATCAAACCATTTACAAACAGCTACAACCATACAAAAAAACGCAGACAGGCCGCTACAAATCGCTTACCAATCCTATGCAAAACGTACAACACCATCAACGATATCAAAACGCTAAAAACTGCTACAACCATGCAACGAACTACAAAACGCTACCCCGCGCTATCAAACCCTACACAAAATCCGATTACACCGATACACACCCGCTACCAACATACAAATTAACGCTACTAAAAACTATAAAACGCTACCCAAAAGCATACACAAAAGCGTACAAACCATGAGCAAACCGCCTACAGCGCTACACAAACGCTTAACAAAAAACATCAATGCAAAAAAGCTTAAAAACCTATACAAACGAATAACAACTTAGCAAAACCCGACTACCAACGCTACTACAGGCACGCTACAACCATACAAATCGGCTACAGCGCGCTTACAACAACGCTACAAACCATACGTGAAACGATACAGACGTGGGATAAAAACCGCTACAACCAATGTCCAACGCTAAACCATACACAAAACGCTACAACCATACAAACCGCCTAGCAAAACGCTTCACAAAACGCTACAACAACCCCATACAAAAACACGACTTACAAGCGCTACCCAAAATCGCTACAACCATACAAAAAAAGTTATCCTACACACATGTCAAAGAACCTCCTCACGAGGCGCTACCGAAAAACTGATCGACCATAAAAAAACGCTCCACAACCATTTACAAACGAAATACATAAACGTACACGAAAAG
>WHPX01001409.1:0-2500 GCA_011057435.1 Actinia equina
CAAATATCGGTCCTAATATCTAATGGATTTGCTCTCATTTTGATACGAAGAACGTGTTCCAATAATGTCATAAATGCTTCTCTCGCGGAATGTACTAATGAACCCTGGGTCAGTCCAATGTAAGAGGCCTTCTGGCTACTTGGAGATGGCGTATCTGTATTGGTGAGTCAAGACCTTCGTTCGCCGCGGTTTATGAGTATATATATTTTCCGTTATATTGTTTTCAAGCTTTCTGTTGCTCGGGTAATAACAAAACTGAGTATTCATTTCTAAGACTAGCCTCGTCCTAGCGTACAGTGAAAGCGAAGGACAACAAGAAAAGCCATATTCTCGATTGATGTTACTTCATCGCGGCGATGGTGGTACCATTAACAAAAGATTTCTCATTAGCTTCATTGTTAGCGGTACCGCAATGGCCCGCCATGTTTTTGTCTTTTAGCTTCTAGGAAATACTTGCACCCATCAATAATACACTAAGTGCGTCTCACAGATTTTCTTTTGTGATGGACATCCATTCATGATGCACCGATTAGTTCCACGGGGAAAAAAAAACTGTTCGCCTCTTTGCACCAATCAAGGGCGAGAACAATATGAGATAATAGATTTCATGATCTTAAAAGAATGTATTAAGCTTGAGTACGTCATTCACAAGGAAAAGGTATGAAATATCATAAAAAGTGAAGACAATGATTTTATTTCTTGGACAACTCACCTTATGCGGTTTTCGAAACGCATGAATGTTCTTCGCAAGCCTAAAAACTGTTCAGACTTTGCAAAATTGTACCAACACGATGGTGCATTCCAATGTCCGTGAACCCAGGATTTGTAGGCGACGGGACAAACTGGATACGTAAGTGAAACAGATATACACACAACCGAAACGAGGTCTTTGAACCGCGGTATGAACGAAAACGCAACCTTATGTTACAAATAAGCTACAAGACTTGTGGCGGGGGTGGCGTGGTGAGTGGTTGGCGTGTGGAGTGGTGGAGTAGTATGGGGGCGTCGTGGTGGGCGTGGGTGGCACCGTGGTGGGCCGTGGTCGGGTGGCAGTGGTGCGTGGTGGTGGAGGGTGGCGTTCGTGGCGTGGGTGCGTGGTGGGCGTGGTGGCGTTGGTGGAGTGGTGGCACGTGGGCGTGGTGGCGTGGGGCTGACGTGGGTGCGTGGGGGCGCGTTGGGGGGTGTGGTGGGTGATGGTGTGGGGGTTGTGTTGGTGGGGTAGTCGCAACTGCTTTTGATCTATTATATCATCTATTACATCAAAAAATAGTAGAGCCATTTTATGATAATAAGTGAATATACAATAAAAATCCGGAACTACTTCTACCATGTCACGTTCACACGGTATCAGGGAATGACTAAATATTTTTAGTCAATCAAAATTGAGACAGAGGGGGAGCCTTCATAATTTATAAGGGTTGGGGGGGGGGGGGGCTAGGGGCTACTGTTGATTTCTCCCATTCTAAGAGAATGCTGTTTGGTAACCCCCCCATAAAGAATCTATTATTATTGTTGAACACCATCCTTCACCCCCACCCCACACCCCCAAAACGTGCAGAATATAATTAGTATGAAGTATAATGCCATCTCCAACATAAACTAAATACAAAAAAAAAAATAGAACTCGTATGGTTCCGTTTTTTTCTTTTCTTTTTACAATAAAACTTTACTAACAACGCGAACCAAAAAAAATACAATTAATCAATCGGTTTTTCTTTTGTAATTTTTGGATTTCTCTTTGAATGCAATATTTTGCTGACACCCTATTAAGTTTTTAGTGCCCCCCTTTAAGAATATTTATTGAAGGATATTGTTGGTCGCTCCGCCTCCCCCCTCCACAAGTGTTTTTGAAAACAAATTCTGGCACCTTTCAAAATCTGCAATACCCTCACAGCCCATGAATTATGAACGCTCGCACTCAGAATGTGAAGCCATGGTTTACCTCTTTTCCAAATGATATCAAGGTTGTCTTTTTTTTCTTCCAAAATAGGACAGAGCTGTGATTTTCCTGCTAAAACCTGTTCTTTACTTAAAGCTGCATTTCCAACCACGGCCTCTGGTGTTTACTGTCTTGCTCCAGAGTTCAAGCAGTAACAACTCATTCCTGGCTTACTGTGACATGGAGACAGAAGGGGGAGGCTGGACACTCGTCTGGTCCTATACTTTCGTAAAGTATGATGTATTTACTAGTTTTTCAAAATGCAGTTACCCCCGGACCCAAGAACCTAGGTCGTGCAATACTATCTGATACTGCCCCGCAAAGCGAAACCGATTACAATGCTATTGATTTCTTGATTTGGCAATCAATTGGTAGTGAGTTCATGGTGAAGTCTAATATCAATAATTGGATCGCGTGTGTCCCTGGGTCGGGTAGCTTGGTCACCAAAATAAGAGGTTCTGTCACCTGTAAAATGGTGGAAAGTTATCAATAATAAGTGTGAAGACGTCCCTCTTGCAATTACGTACACTGATTATGGTATTGCGCTAAAGAAAATAAATT